>JAAEAF010003001.1:0-59752 GCA_011037195.1 Triatoma infestans
GGCCGTCCTTCACGTCGATCATCTTCAATGGATGTACGACCATGTTTAAAACTCAGCTGCCCATTTTTTTTTTTACTGTTGATAGCGAAAGTGCAGACTCTTTATACACTTTCACCAACTTTAGATGAATTTCTATTGGCGATAAACCATCCAAAATGTCATAATTTTATGACAGAACGGTATTCAAGTTTATTCATTTTGACAAAAAAACACACAACACGATTTATTTATACAGCCATATAAAACAAACTATTTGTCTGATCAAAGTCACATTTGGTATTTACTTTTGTAACAAGTGTCATCATCATCATCATTATCATTCAGCGGCACTACAACTCATTGCTGAGTCTTGTCCTCCTCAACCCGTTTCCGCCAGTCAGTTCTGTTCTGTGCTGCTGCTCTCCAGTTCATGATATCCAATACCGTCCTCGCATCATCAGCAACACTGTCCATCCAACGCGGCTTCGGCCTCCCAACTCTCCTCACACCATGGAGGTGCTCGTTCATTAGCTTTTTTCGGAATGTCCCCGTCCCTCATCCTAACCACATGTCTAGCCCACTGAAGTCTAGCCAACTTCATAGATTTGACCACGTCAATTTCTTTAAACAGCGCATACAGCTCCAGATTCGTTCGAGATCTCCACTCCTGTCCCACGCGTACTGGGCCGAAAATTCGCCGCAGTATTTTCCTTTCGAAAAAAGGAGGCCTCTCTTCTCTAACTTAAATGTGGTCCAGGTTTCGGAGCCGTATATCAAGACTGGGCGGATCAGGGTCTTATACAATCGCAGTTTCGTCTGCCTTGTTATCAGGTGACTCCCCATGTGCTTCCGAAGCCCAAAGAAGCATCTGTTAGCCGCTATAATCCTTTGCATTATTTTGTCTGACGCGTCATTATCTGGGTTTACCAGGGAGCCCAGCTACACAAACTCGTTCACATTTTCAAATGTGTGGCAGCCAATTGTTACCTTAATTGTGGTTGGTCTATTCCGACCTGTGACCATGTACTTTGTTTTATTTTCGTTGATGGTGAGTCCCATCCTTCTAGCTGGGCCTTCCAGAGCTCCTCCACAGCTGGGCTTGAACGCTTCCTCCACGGCTCTGAACGATCTTCCTATTATGTCTATATCGCCGGCATAAGCAAGCAGTTGAACCGATTTGTTAGATATGGTGCCTTCTGTCTGAATGCCTGATTCTCTTACCACTTTTTCCAGGGGCAGGTTAAACAGGAGGCACGCTAAGGCGTCGTCTTGCCTCACGCACTTCCCTGTTTGAAACTCTTCTTATTCTGTTAAGAATCCTACTTGGACCCGCACCATACACCATTGCTATGGGCGATAAACCATCCAAAACGAAGAATTTTATGAAGGGACGATATTCAGGTTTATTCATTTTGACAAAAAACACATCACATGCTTAATTTAAACAGCCGTATAAAACAAACTTATTTGTCTAATCAAATTCACGTTTGGTATTTACTTTTGCAACAAGTGTGCCAACATAACAAAAGAGAAATATTTTTTGTAGCAATGCTATCTATGGGCTAGGCCGAAAACTTTTCACCTAGCCATACTATGTATTTATAATCTAGTGCGAAATATATTTACTGAAATTCTTGGATGTAATGGCCAGAAGAAAGTAAAAATAATAGAAATAAATAAATAAATATTCAATTAATTATTATTAATTATAGTAGATATTGTTATAAGTCTATTATGCCATGTCATAAAAATATTTTTTCGATTTAACGATTTTATAAAGGCAACATAATTAGAAAAATTACATAATAACAGATTACTTCTTAGATATTTTCTTTTATAGCTATTAAAGGAATTATTGCAATCGTGTCAAATTTTCGAAATTTTCAAGGAAGAACCCTCCCCAAATCTAGACATCTGAAATTAGTAATTTCTTGTTTTAACAAAATTATCACATTTCCAAATTATGATACAAGTTTTTTGTTTGTTTTTTTTTATCGTAACTATTGTTTTCTCAGTAGTTATTAATAAAAAGGTATTTTTTATAATTGGATTCAATCGTTGCGCACAAACAAATCTCCATTCTACTTTTGTTGTCACATCCGTTGAAGAGAACACTAATTAAGACAGAAATTTTTGCATTTTTTTTTTTTTTATTCCAAGTAATAAATTTAATATTGGGTTGATCATCTACAGATACAGGAGGGCGGAGAATATTATACAATGTACCCCTCCATTATCAAGGCTTTAAATTCAGAAGTAGGTCATGTTGTCATACCTTGTCTTCATCCGGTTACGTGGTTTATCAAGATTGTGGTTGAATAAAGCAATGGATTAAAGGATTATACTGAAACAGTTATGGTTGAACAAAAATGATAAAATGGGTATTAGTAAAAAAAAAAAGAAGAAATATATGGTCGTGTAATTTTGAATTATTCAGTATCAGTACCCCTGGATTTAAATTATTTTTTTATAGGATTTATCCAATGATTGTAACTCAAATTGTTAATGCATTGTTAGTGTGTTCAGATATTGAATTGGACTTATCATTAAGTAAAATAAATGATACCATTACTATCACTACTACTAAATGGGGATACACCCTAGTAGGGCCTGGGCCTCCTCCAAAAAAAATTGCCAATCTTGTCGATCTTCGTCTTTTCTTCTCCATCCTCTTACACCCAGCTTCCTGAGTCGTTCTCTACATCATCCAACCACCTTAGCTTCGGTCTTCCGCTTAATCTTCTTCCTCCCGGCCTTCCTGCCGTCATCCTTTTAGGTAGTCTGGTTTCTGGCATTCTCTGTACATGACCAAGCCACCGCAGTCTTTCTTTCTTAATGAAGGCCACTAAACTGGGTTCCCCGAATAACTCGGAAAGCTCCGTATTATTACGAATTCTCCAGTTTCCATTTTCGTTGACAGGGCCAAAAACCTTTCTCAGGGCTTTTCTTTCCCAGACACTCAGGAACATCTCACTCCTTCTAGTCAATACCCTGCTCTCACTTTCATACGCGACGACGGGTCTATCATGTTGTAAACGACAATCTTAGCAGCACGTGAGAGTGATCAGAAGCTTAGTACTCTATTTAAAGCAAAAAGGCATCTACTGCCTACTGCTATTCTCGCTTTGATTCCAGCTTCTACATCATTCTCCTCCATTACTAAAGCTCCTAAGTATTTGAAACTTTTGCAGCGTCGGAAATTAATCTCCACTCTGTTTTCCCTACTTCCCTGAGTTCTTGAAGTCATCATATATTCAGTCTTGTTTTCATTAATACTGAAGCCAGTATATGCCGCTGCTGTTTCCAGCTCCTGAAGTGCGCCGGATAAGGAGGGTAAGGTGCGCGCTGTGAGAATCACGACGTCCGCGTATGCCATATGTTGCGACATCCTGTTGTATATTGTTCCGCCCTTGTTTGTTCGGATGGCTCTTATCGCTTTTTCGAGAGCTAGATTAAATAGGATGGGCGACAATGGGTCTCCCTGTCTCAGACCACCTGTAACCTGGGACTCATCAGACAGAGAGCTGCCAATCTTTACCTTGACTTCTCGTATTGTTCCAGGACATCTTAACAAGTTGAACTAGCTTTTTAGGAACTCCAAGCAACCTCATGTCCCTTGCCACTATGTCCCTTCTTACCGTATCGTAAGCCTGCTTGAAATCTATAAAAAGATTTAAATTATTTTTTATAAGATTTATCCAATGGTTGTAACTCAAATTGTTAATGCATTGTTAGTGTGTTCAGATATTGAGTTGGATTTATCATTAAGTAAAAATAAACGATATCATGAAATATAGTGATAATGAACAATAACATTTTCTAACAAATTTCATTTAAAGTGTTAAAAGATTAAATAAAATGGGTGAGTTTGCGGGGGTATTACATTATTTTATAATACAGTATTAAATTCATGGAAACCTTCAGTTCATATTTTATTAACATATGATCTGTTTCATGATTACATAAACGTTTTATATGAAACTGTAATCAATTAATACAAAATTCATTATTTTATTGACAATTTTAACTTTTGAATTTGGAGTTCATGAAGATTTAGTAGATAAAAGCATACTTTGAATGACAGTTCACTTTATTATAATAGACAAACGTTTTCATTTAACATTGAATTTTCGTGGAAAAATGTTAATCAATGTCCTGAATGGATTAGGTTTATTTCTATACAATGGGAGAACCGTATATCTGATTATCCATCTAAATTCTCTTTGATTCCAAATTCTATAGGGAAAAGTATAATAGATTTAGTGTCGGCTTATTCAAAATGATTTTAGATATAGAATTGACATGAAAATAGTTTCTATCATAGAAACAATAGAGCATAGGGCTGCATAATCACAGGACAATAGAACACAGGTAACATAAGGCATAATCAAAATATTAATGGTAAAATAATTTCAATTTCCCAATTAAATACAGTTCTGTTTCAACAATTAGAATGAAATAATTTTGTTAATTTGCCCTTTCAACTTGCTATTGATATTAATGGTGCCCATTATTTCTTTTCCAGTGATTAAATTTCTCTATATAACAATTTTGAAATGCAATCTATTATAAAACCTGTTTTTTCAGTCGGATATAATGTTATAATCGGAATAAAGTTTTACAGTATAATTCCAATAGAAATCCTGCGTTTGATGTTGATTGTTATAAATTGAACAATCTCTATTAGTCGGTTCAGTTTCGGTGGGATATTCATGTCGACAAGAGCCTTGTAGAGTTCTTCTCTTCGAACACTATCATAGACGCACCTGAAATTCACAAATAGATGATGGGTTTGGAGGTTATGCTTCCTAGCTTTTTCCAAGATCACTCGAATGGTAAATATTTTATCTATAGTTGCTTGGTTCCTTCTGAACCCACACTGGTATTTGCCACTCTCTCTCACTCTCAGCATATGGGACAAACCTAGCGTATAGCATACTAGAGTATATTTGTAGACGCAATTAAGGAATGAGATGCCCCGATAATTGCTACAATTTAATGAATCTCCTTATTTTGAGCATTGGGCATATGACTGCCTTTCCCCCAAGATTCGGGCAATTACTTCGCTCGTCCAGACTTTCAGAAATATTTCTCTCCGTTTTTTTAACGAGCTCCTCTCCACCAATTTTAAACAACTCCACGGGCATTCGAAGCCAGGGGCTTTATGATTTTTCATGTTATCTATGATGGTCCTAATCTCTTTATCATCGGGAGGTTCAATGTCGTCTCCTTAAGTAAGAATCGTTACCTTAGTGGTCTCATTGTCTACACTCTCATTTAGTAGGTAATCGAAATGCCGCGCCCAACACTTCAAAATGTCACTCTCCTGGGTCGTGATCGAGCCATCCTCTAATCTACAAGCACCAGGTATTGGAATGAATGGCGCTATTGACTGATTAATATTTTGAAAAAATTACCGCCTGCTCCTTTTCTCTCTATGTACTTCCAGTCCCGCTATTTGTATTTTTTTTCACATTCCCTTTTTTTGCTTTTTATGTAGTTTCTTTTCTAACATTCTTTTAGTACTATACTCCTCCTTCGCTGCTCTGGTACTCTTTCTCAATATCATTTGTTTATAAGCTTTATTCTTTTCTACGGTCACTCTTTTATATTAATCGTTAAACTCATAATTCACTCGCGCAGCTTCCCTGAAATCTAGGAAGGATCTAGGATTTTTTGCGTCGCTTTGAACAGCTTGTGCCCTGTGTGAACCATTATGATTCCTTGGCTAACCAAAGAGAAGACAAACGACTTTCTTGAGTTTTGTCAACAGAACCGTATTCATGCCAGTTACCACTATTTTTTAAGAACTTAACAACATAAGAGTACCTAAATAGCACAGTACCTAAATAGCTGTATAACATTTGATTAATATGATAGGAACTTGTTCCTATGTAAATGGATTAGTTGCATTGTTTGTTTTGTTTGTCGCATAGTTAGATGCCTTCTTTTCCATGTTGTATTAATGTAAAATGAATTTAATTAAAATAAAATGCACATAGTTTATTGCTACAATTTTATTTAAGCCTGTAATTTCCCGAATCATTAATAAAATACTGCAAGTTCCTGTTCTAAATTAGGCATATTGGCAGAAGAATACTCTAGTTAGTCATATTTTCATAACAATTTGGCTTACAATGCTACTAAAGTACAGTCGTAACTCTATTTACAGATAATCAAATACTATTTCCTAATGATTTCATAGCTCACTGTTTAGTATTTTATCATTATAGTTGACTGTAAAAATATCAAGTGGTTTCATGAAAACTATAATATATTTCATTTTTCTACGACAAGACTTCAAACGCGTCTCCTGAAAAATGCAGCATTTCAACTTACGACACTATTTTACTTGGAATGCGATATTTAGTTTTAAAAAGTATTTCTTAACTAACAGATTCTAAATTGTTTGGGAATAACGTTTACAAAAGGAAAACAGTATAACATCTGCATAGGTATGGAGATAGGTATCATGAGCACCCACTATCTGATATTTCTTTCTTTAGCATCACAGATCCTGTTTTGGATAGGGAACTTAATAAGTTATATATATGAACTGCAAATTGCTCTATATAAATAAAAAAAAATAACAAATCATCAGGATTCGACGGTATACCGGGCACGGGAACATTGTCTCACCCTAATTTTTATAAGGAAATGTTAGTTTCAGAGACGGTTCCTTTAAAATTAGTCCAAAGTTATTTAAAAAATAAGATACTAATGAACCTAATCACAATCGAAGTATTGAATTAGTAAATACTACTATCAACATTCTAACTACCATGTTCTATTTAAAATTGGTGCAAAGTTAATAATTTTTAATTCCCGACAGTCAAGCAGTTAACATTCAAGCTTCAGGAGAGATAGGAGAGGTAGGTATGCTTCAGTCCCTCGTAACAATTTCGAATAAAAAAAAGGATATCTTTACCCCACGTTTATAAGTGTTATAAAGTGCTTTTGATACTGTAGATTACGAGCTATTTGATGGTTAAAACTGAACAATATGGGAATAAGTGGCAAAATTATAAGAAATTTTAAAAATAAATTTATGACAGCATTTACCTACATTTAAATCCTAATCAAAAACTATATTACAAGAACATTAGTGTTACCAAAGGGTGCTATTCAGAGAGAGACTTTAGCACCATTACTATTTTCATTGTTTATGACCGATTTTATAAGTTGTATCCGAAATAGAGATTACTACGGGAATTAATATTTTTTGAATTTTTGGAATTTTCTCTAAAACGATTTCCTTTAAACTAGAAATAGCATAGATAAAAACTCACTTTTATTTGTAACATTTTTTTATGCAAAAATTAATTATAGTTTTTCAAATCGTCAGACCTTAAAATTTTAATGAGTTTCTCATACGGCAATGGGCAAAGAAGTTTTTAAAGAAAAAAATAATTCTTTATTGCTCTACGTTTCGCACACTATTGGTGCCCTTCATCAGGAGTGCTGCAAAATTTAACAAAACTGCTACATATAGTGAATTCAAGCATTTTTACAAAAAAGGACTCAGACCACATGAACAAGACATTATTAAAAAAAAATAAATGACAGCACTGCTCTCTCTAGACTGTTCTGACTTTTAATCATGCAATCGATTTTAATAACCCTTCCATTTTAACCATTTACCCCAACTATTCAAAACTATTCTATCCGAATCCTTACAAATTCACCTTTAACCGAACTCTATCATACTTCAACTAATCATAATAATATTTCTAACGTTAAACAAAGACACTCGCCATTGTTTTTTTTAATTTTAAAAATACTCTTCTTCATTCAGTCTCCTCTCATACCCTAAAGGTATCTTTACCTTTATAATTGTCTCTTATTGTTAATATCAATTCTGTTTTATAATTCCTTGTATTTAATAATATTTTATGCTTAATCTTTTCTCTTAATATTTTCTTTAATTTAAATTGTTCTTTTATTTGTTATAAATCTATCTTTTTCTCCAATTAATTTTGCAGATCTCCTGAATTAGAGCATCAATGGTATCCGAAACGTAGAGCAAAAAATAATTTTGTTTTTCTTTAAAAACTCCTCTGGCTGTTACCCTATAAAAAAATATCTCATTTTAATTACAGGTAGTTTTCTTTAATGGGTATGATGAAGGAGAGAAAATGGTTTAGTTTGAATGAACAAACTAGAAGTGAAACACTGTATAATTTAAAAGGCAACACTGACTGCCTGGACTTTACACTAAAATATATATAGAATGGTAATGAGTGGTAAAGGTTGATGACGCGTAGTGACTGCTGAGTGAACTCTCTATATAATAATCTCCCGTCGCTGTATTTATGCAGTTTTTTCCCACTCTAGTCCGAGAGAGTGGTCCTGTCATTTTTGTCTCTCCTTCTCTGCTATGGATCCATCTCTTTGGATCCTATTACATTTTGCGTAAAAATTTTAAAATATATATGCGGTTGGTTCAATGTTATTGGCGTTCTATTCTTGGTTACAATGTAATCTAGTGTAAGCCTAGGTAGGTACATTAGCTCCCCCACCCAACACATCTATAATAATAACTCAATAAATACAATGTCATTTTATCCTATAATTGTATTAAACATCAATAATTTGATGTTGATAAAGCCGTGTGAATATTTCACACCAGATTTATTTCTTTATTTTTCTGTCTTTTGGGGGGGGGGGGTAAATGGCCCTCATTGCACGCAATGTCGTTAGTTTGATTAGAAAATATTTGACCCGAAGCAATAAAAGGTCGCTGAACACTTAAATCTAGCCGAGGTTGTTCAATAATACTGTTTGTAACATACTTTATAGTTCAAATGAATGAAACCATAATGTTTTAAATTTATTTTTTATTGTTTTTTTTTTTTTTTTTAGCATACATTACCGACAATTATTTATATTTAATTATTATAATTATTATTTATTATTATATTATTTTCTAATAATTGATTATTAGAAATAATAATAATAATAATAAATAAGATTTATAATTATTAAATATAAATAATTGTCGGTAATGTATGCTAAAAAAATAAATAAATAAAAAGTAACCATACTGAAAGCCATAATTTCTTTTATAATCAATTTATTAGAAATGGATAACTCCCGTTTACCCCGCGTTTGTTACAACACTTTATACTTGAATAATGCTACATCTACTAAAAAATTTGGATTAATAAACTATCTGGAAAAATCGTTAGAATCAATCAATAGTTTGGACACCTTTATAACACAAGACCCGCTGATCATTAGAAAAGAAAAAAATAATATAATAAATAAATTTACTAATAAACTCCATAGCGAAGATGTCGAAAATATTCTAAATAGTAAATACAATAATTTATTTAGGCTTGTTTCAAATTTTGGAGTGGGAGAATTGTATTTAGAAATGAATTGCAAAATAAAGAAAATAAGAGTGATTTCCCAGCTTCGCCTTTCAAATATAAACAATGCCAGGCTACATATTAATAATTCTTTTTATACGTTTGATTCTGATAACGTTTGCTTGTTATGTGATTTAAAATCGCCAGATAATTTATTTCACTTCCTCTTCCACTGTCAAGCCCTAAATCCAATCAGATCTTTCTTTTTAAATCAATAATAATAATAAGGTCTCCAGGTATTTCAGATAAAGATAATTTCGAACAACTTTTTATCATTGACTCAATTCAACAGATAAATAATATCTATAATTTCTGTAATCAGTCTGTTAAAATAAGAAGTTTTGTACTTTCAGAATTTTAGAAGTTACTTGTTCTGTTTTCTTGATTTTTTCGTTTCTTTTATTTCTTGTAAAAGTTACATTTGTATTTTATTTTTTTTATATTCGTTAATTGTTTTTTGTAATTGTACATATATATTGTAAACAAGACAAACTCCCTGCCAAGGGAATGAAATGTATTCCTTATGCAGACACAAATAAATAAAAATAATAAAAATTATTTCTAATAATTAGCCCCACTTTAATTAAAAAATAATTTACATAAAATTATTTAAAATGGTGTATACTAAAAATGTATAAGAAAATATTGCTTGATTTGCATTAGAAAGTGAATGAATTTTTTAGTTTAAAAAATATCTTTGTAAAGTTAATAGTTTGTTGGTACTAACTGGGAAGGTTGGCTAGACTGCTGCCAGGTCCGTTGGATAATATTCTGATCTTTTTTATTACGCTCACATTCCCTTCCATTATTTCTTCTATGTTAAATAAGGAAAGATAACTAGGTACGCCCAGCTGAATAAGTAAATATCCATTATTTAAATATTTAACAAAGAATTAGAAAGCTTTGTGTAAAATATTTTTTTTCTAAAATTTCAATGAAGATATATATACTTTTTCTCTTTAATCATTAAAAATAATATTCACAGTGTTCTATATTTTAAAATTAATAAGGTAAATTAGGAAAATACATATTCAGGAAAGCTTTAACCATTATAATATTTTGTGAACAAAATTTAAATTTATTCTATTGAAATATTAAAAAAAAAGACAAGTTTTATTCATTTTATAATGATTACTTTCATGAAATGATAATAAGCAACAAAAGTATTACAGTTCATTAGAGCTAGTTTTACAGGAGACTGGGAAAACGTATAACTTTGATATTTACGTAATTATGCTGATTATCTGCTCTTATCAGAGCTTATGCACTTCATCGCCCTTGCGTTTCTAATCGCAAGTTAGCTAGCGTTGCCGAATTAGTGCTGCCCAATATTTCTTGACTTTTTGGTTGATGGTTCTTGACTTTTTTGACAGAGTATCTTTCTTTAAATTTCATCAGAGAAATTTTCCATGATAGCCTGCTGCTTTATTGTGGTCATTCATCGACCGGTTTTGGGTATTTGTCAAAATAGTATAATAACACGGACTTGCACAGAACAAATTTAGTTGATACACCGGTGTTAAAAACTGTTTTTATTAGCACCTATCTAGTTAAAGAGGGAGTTCGTTAATACCTGAGTGGGTAAACATATGTTTTATTTGCTTTTTGAAAGTATGTTGTACATTATTCCTTTTAAAAGTTGGAAACATCCAACAAGAGTGAGTGATGTGTAACTTAAAATTACGTTTTTGAAGGAGATTTACTTTCAGTGATATTTTCCATGATAGCCGGCTTCTTTTAGTAATCGTCGACCGGTTTCGGGAGTTTGCCCATCATCAGGATGTTTTTTTACTTTCTCTTACTCCTAGTAAGTAACAGGAAGTATTGTAATCGTGCCAAATTTTCGATATCGAGTTTTCACCGGAAATATCCGTTTTGAGGTCTCCTGAGTCCAAAAAAGTGGTTTTTAGCAAATGGTGTGTGTCCGTGTGTGTGTGTGTGTGTGTGTGTGTGTGTATATGTATGTATGTGAACAGCATAGCTCAAAAACGAAAAATCGTAGAAAGTTGAAATTTGATATTCCGTTTAGAGGTCACCATGGGATCTGACTGTACGTTATCTGTAAAAATTCCTCAGCCGGAAGTACCACTTTACTAGTTGGATTTTTTACTTTTTTGCGATTTTCTCAAAAATGTCTCCGACGATTTTCTTTAAACTTTAAACATCAACCACACATACAAAGAGCTACAACTTTTATTAGAAACATTTCTCCGGGAAAATGCATTGAAGGGCACTTTTGGAGGAGGGGTGGGATAGGTTTCCATCTAAAGTGCTATTTCAGTTTATTAGACAATTCTGCCATCTAAATAATGTTAATTAGAATTAAATATGTTGTTGAAATTCCGAGTTTGAAAAAAATCGGATAACCGGAAGTGCGTTTACTTTACCACTTTACTAAATGATTTATTCACTTTTTCGCAATTTTCTCAAAAATGGCTCCGACGATTTTTTTGAAACTTCGTATATAAACTAAACATGCAAAGATCTACAACTTTTATCTAAAACATTTCTCTGGGAAATTTCTTTTAAGAGCACTTTTAGGGGAGGGGTGGGGTTAGATTTTCATCAAAGTGCTATCCTAGTTCATTACACAATTCTATCATCCAAACATAATTAGTTAGAAATAAATAGATGACTGAAATTCCGAGTTTCAAGAAAATTAGTAAACCGGAAGTGCGCTTTTACTGAACAGTTTTTTCAGTTTTCGACGAATTTCATTAAATTTGGTACACAAACTATAAAATTTATCAATTATCATTTTGAGAACTGAAGTAAGAGAAAGTTGTGTGAGTGTTTCACACCAGATTTACTTTCAGTGATATTTTCCATGATAGCTGGCTTCTTTTAGTAATCGTCGACCGGTTTCGGGAGTTTGCCCATCATCAGGATGTTATTTTTTTTTTAACAGTGTGATAACATAGACTTGCACAGAGCAAATTTAGTTGATACAATCGTGTATCAAGTTTGTAACAACTAGAATGTTTGTTGTCTTCGACCGGTTTCGGGCGTTCGTCCATCATCTGGATGTTTTGTAAGATAGTATAAATAAAATATTTATTTACTTATATTTTCTTACGGTGATTCAGCTCATATTATATCAGTTCTTATCATTAATTATTCCACAGTAGTCCAAGGCTGACACAATGTAATTTCGCGAAATGACAGTGCTGGAATCTGTTGGAATGACAGTGTAATTTCGTGAAATTACAAACAAGAGTGTATTAACTAAATTTGCTCTGTGCAAGTCTATATTATCACTGTTTGACAAAAAACATACTGATGATGGGCGAACGCCCGAAACCGGTCGATAACCACAAAACGAAGCAGGCTATCACGGAAAATATCTTTGATACTATCCACTTCTGCGGAACAAGCACAACTATGGAGATTTACTTTGATTATTAACTACCCATTCTATCTTACTATTTTATTTTGTAATTGTTCTTTGAGGGTATAATAGGGTTGTTAAGGAGAGAAATTAGGTTTGATTAAATGAACGAGATATGCTGACACTAATATAATGTAGCTAAGTTTACACTAACTACACTGGACTTTATAATGAAAATGATAGAATGAATGGTGAGAGTAGAGATATGACACGATGCGATGACTGCTGCACAGTTGTATGGTTGTACATGATAGATCCCTTTAGATAGCTTCCCAATGGCTTATATACACAGGTTCTCCCACTCTAGCCTGCCTAAGTCAGAGAGTAGTCTCTGTTAACCAGAGAGGGCCTCTCTTCTCTCTGCAGTGGTTGCATTCTCTTTGCTGTGGATGGGTGCTATTACAAGGGTATAACAAAGCGAAATAACACTATGTCAACGTTGGACTACTGTGGAATAATAAGTGATAAGAAATGATCAAATACATTGCTGAATGACCATAACATACTATAAATATGTGAATATAATTTTTGTATATAAATACGTTATTTATACTATCTTACAAAACATCCTGACGATGGACGAACGCCCGAAACCGGTCGATGACCACAAAAAGAAGCTGGCTATTACGGAAAATATCTCTGATGGTTTCCAGGTCAGCGGAACCAATCCACAACAACCATTCTTTAATTTTTGTGCATATTGCATTTCCCATTAGGTATCAATTTCAGTCTTGTCTGAAAGTTTCGATGGCAATAACTAACATTCTTTTGGTATTACCCGGTTATTGCGATTATTACCTCCTGTGAATCTATCACATTAACATGTTGTTAACGCTACAATTCACCTTCTCATTCCTCCTTCCAAATTAGAAGCTTTCATTCCGAAGTGGTGGTTATTTGAAAGTTTTTCAGCCTGAACTCTTGTTCTTGTAATTTTCAGAGAAATCGCCACAAAATATATAAATCCAAAATTGGAAAGCTCTAATTTCTGTGGCTCAGAGTAAAGCAAGAGCTTTTGGCACTTTTAGCTTGTTGCCTTTTTAGCTCTACTTTCTTCGGTTCTTCTTTTTATTTTCTCTAACTTCTATTGAGAGGATATATTGCGATCGTGACAAATTTGTAAAATTTAGTTTTCAGCGTTAATGCAACATGTTTTGAAATCCCCTGAGTAAGAAAAAAAAATGTTTCAAGCGAATGGTCCTGTTAGTGTGAAGAAAAAATAAAAAATGAAAATTCGCCGGAAGCTCAAACCATTTAGAATTACTCCGTATCTGACACCAGGGTTACGGACAAAATCCAACAACCGGAAATTGCGACTTTACTAAAAAAATTTTTGTTTGTTTTCTCGAAAACATCTCCAATGATTTTCTTGAAACTATACCATAAATATTATATACTGTAAACACACATCAATGCGAGCATTTTATTGCAAATTTCTGGAGAAACTCTGAGGATGGCTTTCCTCTAAATACTATTTCAGTACCATGTATGGTTCTAGGAGTGGGATCCAAAGGCAAGCATGCCTGGGTTCCACGGAAGCAATGAAAACCACCCCGACTGCGGTACTGGAAGTCCTCCTCAATTTGCCACCATACACATTCCCGTTCAAGGTCGAAGCCAGAATGGGAATACATAGGCACTTGCAGGGGCCGCCTCCCATCACCTCTAGGCACGATCGTAATAACCAGAGGTTGATTGAGGAAATCAAGGCTGACCATCTTCTTGGAATGCCAACTGATAGGATGGTTCCTAGGTATCATTTCGAAAGGAACTTCCAAATTGTTATACCGAGCAGAGGTGAATGGGACTGTGACCCCCCCCTGTTCGGTAACTCGATCTGGTATACAGACGGATCCAAAACTCCGACTGGGGTCGGAGCCGGGGTCTATGGGGGCAGGCCTAAAGTTAAGATTAAGGCCAGCCTAGGGAAGTACGCCACGGTCTTCAGGCTGAAGTCGTGGCGTTACAACTCTGCGCTAGGGAGATTATAAGGCAGGGCATAGTGGGTAGAAGAGTGGCCATATACTCCGACAGTCAGGCAGCCCTGAAGGCACTTTCTTCACACCAAATAGTCTCAAGACTGGTGTGGGATAGCCTACTTGCCCTAACCGAGGTGGGTATTCGGAATAAACTGACTTTCGCCTGGGTGCCGGGACATGCGGGGTTTCTGGGCAATGAAAGGGCGGATGCTAGCGAGGGAGGGTTCGCAGGATACCTTTATAGGCCCCGTACCCTTCTGCGGCTTTTCCAAAAGCCTTATTCAAACTTCTATCAAAGGTTGGATAGAAGAACAGCATCTGCGTTGGTGGGAGAGGACACCAGAACAGAGTCAGGCAAAGCTCTTTATCAAGAGACATTCGCCTAAATTTACCAGAGATCTACTGAGCCATACCCGAAGAGATATAAGGTTAATTGTGGGTCTACTAACAGAGCATTGTAGGCTGAGCAGACACATGCACCATCTACAACTTGCAGATAGTGCGGTATGCCGATTCTGCAAGGCAGAGGAAGAAACCCTGGCGCACATCCTTTGTGAATGCGCCGGCCTGGCGAGTATAAGGTTTCTTCAATTGGGGACAGGCAATCCCAAAGCTATGAGCTTCATGACGGAGCCGCTCTCAGCTTTGCTAGGCTTGATTAGGAACGCAAAGCTGGGGGTTCTGCTATAATTTAAGGAGATCCACAATTGACCTCGTCTTGTAGGTCGCAGTGGAATGAGGGTCCCCTCCCCGTTACTAAACTAATCTATGGTTCTAGCACCTATGCAATATACATATACATTAAAAACACAGCAAGAATTCTAAATTTGGAGATAATCAGTTGACCGTAAATACAAGTTTTGAATCGTTTGGAATTTTCTCAAAAGAGTGACTACAACAATGTTCTTTATTCTAGTTTCATATGTTTGCTCTCTTTAATATAGCACAACCATTTTCAACAACTTTCACTCGCTATAGTAGAAGATCAGGGATGACTACGATTAATAAACAAGGCAAACTAAAATATAGAAACTTTACTCCTAGATGTGATTTATTATTAAAATTTAAATTATATGCCCATTCAGTATTATGTTGTCTAACTTTAGATAATAAAGAGTAATCCCTGTCCATCTTTATGACAGCGTATGTCGCTGAAGGACAGCGCCACTCCTCTTCCATTTTGTTATGTGAGAGTTAATAGTTCACATATTATCATCACGTTCCCTTAAAATCCATTATTTCAACATTTGATTCATCTACCCAAGCTATTCAAAACTTCTAGCAACTCCTAAACCATTTTAAACGTTTTGTACATGAAAATATAAATAAATAAATAATGTATGTGTCAATTTAAAAATAAATAAATAAACGAAAAATAATAATAATAACAATAAATGATATTTCCCAAATATTACAAGATACATAGTCATTACAATGTATCTTGAAATACATTGTAATGACTATATATTTCAATGGAAGTCCCATAATAGCAAATATTACCTCTTTTACTACAGTTTTCGCTGGGCAATACATGTATATGGTAATTGCTTGATGTTGGTGTTTGTTCGTGGGTTGTGTAGCGTTAGTGTAGACACGCGGATTTGAAAGAACGTATGTTTATATGTGTTAGAGATATGTTTTAAGAAAAAAATAGTGAATATGACACCCACTTGTTTACAATAAATAATTTGACTATAATTATTGACTTTAGATATTTTACAAAATTACAATTTTCTAGTTAATTGTTATAAATTAAATAAGCATATAATTACACGTCCTCAAGCGAAGGTCCTCTAGTGGCTAGCGCATTTGCCTTTCGTCCGAGAATTCAGGTTTCGATTTCCGTGAGGACAATGTTCGGTGTTGACCCTGCAATGTGATAAAAAGTGGGAAGCTACAGTTAGTAGCGCCCTAGGTAGCGAAGATTGGAAATTAACGGCGTGGGAATGCGGCGTGCTTACCCCCCCCCAATCAAAACGCCAACCGGCAAGCCAGAGGTCTTTCATGGGCTGTTTCGGCATAGTTTTATATATGTATATATAAATACACTCAAAAACTCTCACACTTAAAATCTTCTCGATTTTAAAACTCAAATTTTCTCATAACAGTTACTGCCATTGATGTTAAAAAATCCAAATTTCAAATAGTTTGATGATATTAGCATAAATTAGGTCAACCTTTATTCTTTATAAATGTTCAGAATAAAGCACGGCATTTACAAAATACCATATTAGCACTAAAACATTCTGGTTAAGGCATTCAGGTCCAAAAAAAAAAAAATTAAAGTGGAAGGTTTCACTGTCTATGAAATTAGAATTTGAAGTTTAAAGAAAATAATTACATCCGTTTTTGAAAAAAGTAATTAAAAGACAAACAGAATAGAAACCTTCAATGTTATGTTGTATTTCTGAGTAATCTCCAAATTGGGAACACTGGCTAGGATTTTAATGAATCTTAATAATATACATATATAGGTGGAAGAACCATAAAATGAAAAACTTTAACGTTGAAGCTTTCCGTGAACTCACCAAAAATCAATTATTTTACAATAAATTCTAGTAAAATTATTTCGAGAAATACATTCTAGTAAAATCGCATTTCCGGTATGTAGAGTTTTTTTTTCTAAAACCGTCGTGCCAGATGCGGTGGTTAATTCTGAAAAACAAAATCACTTTGTGCTTCCTGCAACTTTCTGATTTTGAAATAGGTACCAAAAGAATTTCTTATTAATAAATTAAGTGTCATACCAGTCCTAGTAGTAGGTGTCATATTTTTTTCCCCTGACGAGAAAACCCTAACGCCAGGGAGTTTATTTAATACATGCTCCATAAATTATATTACATGTATATCTAGAACTTATTATTTGTCAATATATAAAACATTTTATTTATTGTTTATATTCTATTTTGGAGGAAAATAACATAATACATATTTCTACAATATATAAACTAAATTACATCAAACTGATTTGATGGCGCCTGAGTTTGAGGTGACTGATTGTCGTAATGGTATGATGGGTCAACCATTATTTTAAATCTATGCAAGTAATCTCGTTTCTTTCCGTGGCCACTCAGAGGCTGAGTAGTTGACATATTCAGATTTAAAGCTTGACGACCCCTGTCAACTACTGGTACTGATCAAAGGAATTAAAGTAAACCTAGTAAGTTAATCTATACTTATTAAATTCTAACTTTTAGAATATAGTGTGGTGGATAACTACGTTTCTATTCAGTTTACCAATAGTTGACACTAATGTCAACTACTGGAAGAAACTGCCTTTTGGTGAACCAGTAGTTGACATGTTTATTTTGGAGGTTCCAATGATAAAATAAGACCAAAATAACAAGAAATAGTAATTACCAAACATCAAACACCATTTTGATCTTTAAAAAGTTCGATTATCACTAATAATAAGAAAATAATGATTAATTAAAGAAACTTACCTCCTTATCAACACTGCTAATGAAATAGCTTGAGAGGGAGGTTATACGGGGCGTTGTTTATATTTCCTGTTGTTTGCTTCCACTGCTACATTGATCCTTAAATCAAAATTACCTAATATTGAAGGTGAGTGTACAAGATTTGTTTTCGTGTATTAGGAAATTAGCATTATTTGTTAGACACTTATTTTATTAACTAACAATAACTTGTAAGTGTCAGCTACTGGTGCATTTACCCTATTTCGTCCATGCAACAAACCACAAAAATACACATAAAAAACGAAAAGCACACTTCACAGATATAAACAGGCTATTAGCTCTAAACACATACTTTTTTTTGTATTCGGGAGACTTCATTACAACCATAACTTTGTTGATGAAAACACAATTTCACAACTTATTAATAATTTTTGCAACAACTAGAAATGATTATGACCCACCCATTTATTATGAGGGTGAACTTCTATTATAGTTCATTTTTATTTATTGAAATAAAAAGCTATGATTTCTTATGTAAAATTTTTATCACAAATTTATGCATGATGTAACATCATTGTTATCATTTCAATTACGTACCATTATCACATTTTATTATTATTTTTTTTTAGTGAATTTAAAATTTAACATACATATTGTTAGAGTCATATTTAATTATAAATACCTGAATAAAATTACAGAATTTAATTGGAATTGTAAATTAATTATAAAACTCTGACTGTTAATTGCCATTAAATAATTTACCAACCAATTAAAAAGTTTCATTGTTTTTTTTTGTCAATGTGTAAGTGTATTCCATTTTATAGATATCGATGTGTGTAATTTATTGAAAAGTAAGTTAACTGTTTGCTAACGTCCATTTTACTTGATCGATAGATGGGTGATATAGAGCTCACCCGAAACTTTAGGCAGTTTGTCAATTTATTTTTACTTAAATATTACTTTCAAAGCTTAGCTTTTCATTTTGAATCATTTCATTGCGTTCCTTCTGTGAATCTTTATCCTAATATTATCCTCCATTACTGCTACAGAGAAAATATTGTGATAATGACAAATTTACAAAATTGATTATTCACCCAGGTTTCGTTGACTTCATCAAGCCCTCTGCCTTGGTGTTAAATTAAATAACACCTTTCTACCTACTGCTGATAGAGTACGATATCTTGGGTTATATATGGACTAATGACTAACTTGGAGCCCCCTATTATTTTTTTTTTTTTGAAGGGGGGCCAATGCACTGCGACCTTTCCGGACTATTGTGCTGTCCCCCTGGGTGCCGCAGGCTTGCCCACAGCACCTTTGCAGATGTCCCAGCTGAACATCCGTTCTACAAAACCTCCATCAGGATGAGATCCCTGAGGAATCCCAGTACTCTGACAGGCTCTAGGAGAGGGTATCCCCCTCCTCCACCTTCTCTTAGTGGCAGCCTCGCAGTCTGTTAGGAGATATAATGGAGATTCCTCCAGCTCCCCACAGAATCTGCATGAGCTGTCACTTTCCAAACCCAGCTTCACCAGGTGTCCTCTGAGTCGGCAATGGCCCATGAGGAAACCCGTAAGAACGCGGAGCTTGTTCTTGCTCAATCCGATGAAGGCCTCCGATCTCCGTTGGTTAGAATTTCCCAAGCAGATCTTGGCCGGCCGCAAACCGGGGAGGGAGTACCAGAGTTGAGATCTCCTCGTCTCCGCCTCCTTCCTAAGATCCTCCAACAGAAACTGGTCGCTGACCACACAAAAAGGTTCCGGCCCTAAGAGCGGGGTCGTAGCGCCTATCTTGGCCAGGGCGTCGGCCATCTCATTCCCTTCAATGCCAATATGCCCCGGCATCCACCAAAGCGTAACTTTATTCCTCCTGCCTAGGTTATTAAGTTTATCTAGGCATTCCCAGACAATTCTAGAGTTGGGACCCCCTATACCAGACTGAAAAGAATGAAACTAACAGACGATATCCGTATCCTTTCCGAGACTTTTAGACAAACGATCTAAACTTACTTTAAAATATAAGCTTACACTACACAAAACATTACTACGACCATTCTGGACTTACGGACAGGGGCTCCACTAAGCATTCCAACGTTTACCGTATCCAATCCTTGCAATCCAAAATCCTACGAAAAAAATTACCAATGCTCCTTATTATGACCTAATCCATTCCATTTGTGTCCGATCTAATAAAAGATCCGTTATAAAAGATTCTCATAATTTCTTGTCCAATCATCATAAATTCTTTGGTTCAACAACTTGCTTATCAAACTTTATGCGATAATTCATCCCAACATCTGAAGCCCTGCGACCTTTTAAATTAACTTCAACATCATGAAGTAATAATACCACTGGGTATTTTCTTCACATGTAATTCATGCAATGTAAATATTTAACACTTTGATTGTGCAGTTGCAAATAAATTATTGAAAGAGAGACAGAAAGAAAAAGAAGATTTTCCCCGGTTACACGTTTGATTTCTTCTTAATACCCCAAAATTTTTAGCAATTGGTCTGTATGTATAGGGGTTGGGTGCGTTTCTATAATGTCTTTGTATGTGAAGAAAATATTTTGAAAATGAAAACTTGTAGGGAACTCAAATTTGTTTTTCCGTTTAGACGCCACCATCCTATTCTGATACGAAGGTTACAATCAATATCCATTAATTGAAAGTACTACTTCGCAATTTTTTCTTCAGTGTTTGCAATTTGTTCGAAAAAGTGCCCCAGTTATTTTCTTTAAAATTCGTATGTAATCTATATATATAAATAACTTTCACTTTTATTTGAAACATTTTCAAAAAATATTAACTTTTTGTAGGTTCTGAGGTGAAGTAACCGTTAAGCTTCCTTTAAAGTAGGCCTGGCCAATCCAAATGATTTTGAGTGTCACTTCGAAATTCTTTATTGTTCCGTGGGCTGCATATATACACGTTTACGCACATACAGACATATATATGATTTGGGTGGGCAAATATATATATACATAAAATACAAATCTGATGTGAAACATTTACAAAATTTTCTCTTACACCAGTTTTCAAAATTGTAATTGAAAATTTTATCAGAAATATTTGCAGTGATAGCCTGTTTCTTTTTGTGGTCATCAAACGGTTTCGGACGTGTTTTTTGTCAAACAGTGTAATAACATAGACTTGCACAGAGCAAATACAGTTGATACACTGCACTGATACAGTATTGTATTTGCTCTGTGCAAGTCTATGTTATTACATTGTTTGACAAAACCATTTTGATGATGGGTGAATGCTCGAAACCGGTCGATGACCACAAAAAGAAGCAGGCTATCACGGAAAATATCTCTGATGTTTTCCTGCAATGCGGAACCAACCACAAAAACTTATAGCTAGTATACCAAATTTGATGAAATTCGACGATGAATTTATGGAGAAAATCGCAAAAACTGAAAAAAAAAAAAGATTTAGTAAAAGCGCAATTTCCAGTTTACTAATTTTTCTTGAAACTCGGAATTTTGACAATCTATTTATTTGTAATTAATTTTGTTTAGGGGATAGAATTGTATAAATTACTATCTTAGCACCATACATAAAACATAACCTCGCCCCTCTTCCAAAAACACCCTTAAATGGCTTTACCAGGAGAAATGTTACAAATCTAAGTTGTAATTATGTGTAATTCACATACTTAGTTTAAAGAAAATCGTTGGAGCCATTATAAAAAAAATAGCAGAACATTCAAAAATAATTTTTTTGGTAAAAATTCACTTCCGGTCATCTGAATCCAATCCAATTCTATCATTTTAATTTTACACATTTTCTAGGTGACTTTTGATTGACTTTGAGATGACTTTAATTCATTCATTACATTTCATCACCGTGCTCGACATACTTTCTCAGCTACTCTTCAGCAGCTTTAGTGAGCTGCCACTATAAACTAAGTTAGAGAATGTTGTGTGCGTGTCCACATCAGAATTATATCTTGTTAGGAGAATCTAGATTTTGATTCAATTGGCTCTTGCGTAGGTTTCCATCTTTATAGTAAGTACTCTTTCAATAATTTGTGGCTGGGCCTGGTCTGAGAAAAGTTTTTTAATTGAATATTATGAATTCCTTTGGGAAAATATTTGAAAATTGTGTTTAACATCAATTTAATTTTGTTGCATTACTACACTTGGTAAATACAAAATGGCAGATCTTGCATTTTCGCCTAATTCTCTTTCGCTCCATAGGTATTTCATAAATTATCAATTTGTATAATAAAAAATTTTTATAATAAAAATGCAAAAAATCAAGTTATTTCTAAGACAATATTTACTGTTTTATATAGTTTAATGTGAGCTATAAAGAAAAAAAAATCAGAATTTTCATATCATGCTTGAAAAAGAAGGCAAAAGAGTAATTGGTAGACATGCCAGATGTCCGCCATTTTGTATTTGGCCGTTTATACCAATGGAACAAAATAAAATTGATGTTAAACACCCACAATAATTTTCACCAAAGATTTCACAATTTTCAGTTGAAAAACTTAGGATAGATCTGGAGTTTTTAGCTTGCATTATGTTTTCCATAATTTCATGTAGGTGGCGCAATCCACAAATTATTGAAAGAGTGCTTATAAAGATGGTATTCTATGTATGAGCTAATTCAATCAAAATCTAGTTTCTTGCCATAACATAAAAAACGGAATTGAACTACATATTAGCGCAAGTAAACAAATAATTTCTAATAAAAAGAAGCGTTATATATATTATTGGAGCCCGAAAATCTAGGGACCATGTAACTATGTAAATTGGAGTACGAGAAAGTCATGTGAGTGTTTCACATCAGATTTTTTGATTTAACAAACATGTTACTATCTATTTATTTATGATATTCGATAAGTTAATTAGCTAATCAGGCATTTTCCCGAAAAGTTTGTGAAAGAAGTGTTTGTTGGTAAAAGGTACATAATAAGTAGTTTATTCCGTGTTTGGTTCTGTTTTGTAATTTTTCAAAAGACCTTTAAAATACTGTCCTTTAAACATGAAAATATTATAAACGAAATATATGTTAAACTAATATCAGAGACGTTTTCCGTGGTAGCCTGCTTCATTTTGTGATCATCGACCGGTTTCGGGCGTTCACCCATCTTCAGGATGCGTTTGTCAGACAGTGTGATAACACAGACTTGCACAGAGCAAATTCAGTATATACACTGACTCAGTCAGACAAACGCACAAAAAGTGAGAGTGCCATCATACCATTGGATGCATTCATACCAAATGCTTTCATACCATTTTTAATGGATCTTAGACGCTAAAATTAATTGCTCGGGAGTGAAATGAAATAGAAATGTGTTTACTATTTTGGAAAGAAAGAATTCCATCTCATCTTGATATCTATAATTTCTCTATTGAATTCTCTAATACTCATTGTTTACTGATAAACAGTGACAAACGCATCCTAAGGATAGGCGAACGCCCGAAACCGGTCGATGACCACAAAATGAAGCAGGCTACCACGGAAAATGTCTCTGATTCTTTCCAGCTCTGCGGAACCAACCACCACCACAACAAATATGTTAAACTAAGCAAAGAACTAAATTTAAGGATATCTGTATTTTCAAATAACTGTTATAGTGGGATTGTTGAAGGAGAGAAATGGTCTCGTTAGAATGAATTAACAGAATATGGTTAACACTGTATAATACGATACTGTCTGCCTGGACTTTACACTTGAAATGATAGAGTATGGCATAGTGGTAAAGGGTTGTGACACGTAGTGATTGGCTGTATGAACTCAGTAGTATGAACTGTTATCGTTCTGCCTCCCATTGCTGTATTTATGTGGTTTCTCCCACTCTAGTCCGAGAGAGTGGTCCTGTCATTTTGTCTCTCTTTCTCTGCTATGAATACTCTCTTTGGATACTAATACATATATGAATAATCTTCAGTCCTATTTCTTCAACTAACCATAGAGAATAGAAGATTTGCTTGAGTAAATTAGCGCTGGTAAATACATAATGAAAAAATGAAAATATATCAATCAGTACGCGCTATTAGCGGAAAAGTTCCTTCTGAACCAGTTACCGAATAGTAAATACAGATCCTGTAAAGCTTTTAATCCTAATGGACAACCAAAAAAGAATTTCTGAAGAATTGACCCATTGAGGAATATTATGGATTCATACAATTTTTAAAGGATCTTAGACGCTGGAATTAATTTCTCTAAAATGAAATGAAATGAAATACAAATGTGTTTACAATTTAAGAAAGAAAGAATTCCATCTCATCTTGATATCTATAATTTCTCTATTGAATTCTCTAATTAAATTATTCACTTAGTTACTTAGCAAAATACTTTCAGACTGGCTAGATTATGGCAATCCCTTAATTGAAAAGCCAGAAACGTTTTCTTAGGGGGTGGAACTTGAATGGTTTGCCTGTTTAATCTTTCTACTTTAATTCAAATATTTACCTAAATAAAAAAAATAAATAAAGGAAATTTTGTGCCTCATTTGTTGATTTCATAAAATCTTTGAATAAAGATATGACATGAACTTCTATTTATCAAAATTGATGTATTCATATAATTTTAGGAAAAAATATATAAAAAAGAGAGAATACTTAATCAAAATCAAAATTAAGTTAGGTTGCTTAATTAAACTGAGGGGCTCTAACACACAGCTTACTTATCAATCCGTAGACATGAACAATAAAGAAAAAAGGCGAAAATGACTTGCCATTAATTAATTAGAATATCATAATGAGAAAAATGTCCAAATGAAATGAAATGACTAAATAAATAAAATCTGCAGATGACATAAAGTGCATCTTAGTCTAATATAAATATACTGTTCATCTATAAATATGCTATAATGGAGCTTATGAGGAGAGAAATTAGTGTGAGTAGATATATGACACGATGCGATGTATATGGTTGAATCTGATAGATAGATATCTAGATCTCTCACTGGCTTATATACAGGTACTCCCCACTCTAGCTTGCTTAAGTCAGAGAGTCCAGAGAGAGCCTGCTTCCTCTCTCTTAATTCTCTCGTCTGTCTGCTCTCTCTTACTGATGTATTCTCTCTTGCTATTACATCATCCCCTTCTCTTGAAGATATTCTTCACGTGTGAAAAATTTGAGCGTGCTGCTGTATCTTTGTAGCTCATCTGGTTTGGCTACGGGTTTGTTGTAGCTAGCCTGGTTATGTTGAAGCTAGCGAAGTTGATATAGACTAGCTTTTGGTGTAGAAAGCTAGCGATGATGCTGTTGCGAGCTAGCCAGTGTTGTTGAAAGCTAGCTATGATGATGAAAAGTAGCTTATGTAGCAGAAAGCTAGTGATAGCCTTGTCGAGAGCTAGCTAAGGATGGGGAAGCTAGCGATGGTGATGTTGAGAACTAGCTGGTGATGTTGCAACCTAGCGATAATGATATCTTCTTGTGTCATATATAAAAAACGAAGGAGTGAGAGGAAAAGAGAATGAATTCATGAGTTCGTAGTCCATGGCAGTAATTCAAAAAATATACAATTATGAAAAAATATTTAGCTTAAATCGAGTATTTAAAATAATCAAATAATGAAAATGTCTTCAGTTTGTAAAAAAAAAAAAATATTGACAAAAATATTGGAAAATTTATAAAATTAAATTGTTTTCTTTTATGTCTTAATCGTTAACATCATTAAAAATATACTTCAGTAAAAAAATATTTACAGTTTTATGTTAAATTGATGCTTAACATTGAAAAAAGGTGAAAAAAGTTTTAAGTTAAATTAATAGTCTATATTGATAGACAATCATGAACAATAACATATAGTTTAAATATTTACAATTTAAGTTAATTTAATTACTTAGATATGGTTAACATATGGCATTTTATTTTAACTTGATGTTACAAGAAGATAATTCTAATTATTTAAAGTTCAAATATATTATTATTATTTTTAATATTTCTAATTGTTACTTTTACATGTAAGGCTAATAGTTATTTTGGTAGTTAATGTTGACAAAGAAGAAAAAATTAAAAAAAAAAAAAAAAAAATATACGGACAATTACAATATAAAATCTAATACAATATTCATTTAACATTATTAATGATTAAATTAACTTGCAATTCTAGTATAAAACTTAATATAATATTATTAATATACATATAATTTTTTTTTTTTTGGTATATATATATAGTTCGTAATATTTTTAACATATTAATTTATTATATTCAAACGTTAGTAATGCACGTTAGTAACACACACCTATTTACTATTCAATATTTATCTATTATCTTTTTCTTTACTAATTACTTCTCCTCTTTGAATATTTTTCACTAACCTTATTTTCTTTAATATTCCATTGTATTTACCCCGATTCGCCTATATTTTTATTAATGATATAATACACACACAAATATAATAATAATTCCTAGAAGGATGATCATAATTTATTGTAAATAAATAAATCTTTTTATAAATTAGAAAATTCATTATAAACTTAACCTCCTTTGTACTATGCAGATAATCACTTGGAAAGGCCATTGGTTGAATAGATTTCGGCTTGTCTGTGGGGTCGTTAGCTTAATTTCTTTGTCTTGAAACTGTCTTGAAGTTGATTGTTCAGGTGTCTGGGAAAAACCTCTGTACAGTGAAAGTTACATTGTTCTGTTTCTTTGATCAAAAATTTCTTATAACTTTTAGGCGCATTGTGATTTGACCGCCTTTGCTAAAACATTTGAAATAAAGGAATTATATAAAATGTTCTATTCACGAATGAATTTTTGCTGCTTGTCTACCTAAAAACATTAAAAGAAGGATTTGCAAAGAATATTAGTATAATTATCTATAAGATCTGAAAAAAAAAGATTGTTAAAATTAAACAAATTCTTTTATTAAATGTGTGTATTATCTCGTCGCGGACTGTAAGGAAAATTAAATGATTAAAATGTTTAAATTTACTTTATAAAAATTAATTTGTTGAAATGTTTGCGTGACCTGAAATTCAATAAATATATATTGGATTAGTATTTATTAAAAATAAAAATTATATTATTCTCCCACACTGAAGATAAGTTTTTGTTTCAAATTGGTTTTAATTTGAATTTTAGAATTTTGAATTTTAGGACATATTCCTTGGACTAGATGAGAATGATATTCTCTCCTCCCAACATCAGGAAATTTATTTTAATTTTTTGAGAAAGTGCCAAATTTGTTTTATCTTTTTCTTGGCCGGAGATTCATGGCGTGCGATTTTGATTCGCCTCTAATGTGGGCCTTTTTCGGCTTGCTGAGGTGTACCAATTTTTTCTCATTGTTATTGAGAGTTATATAAGCTGTGTGGTTGGGAAATACTTTATAGATTTGATAAGGGCCATGAATTTCTTCATGAATTTTCACGTGGATGTAAATGATTTAAATAAACGTGATCACCTACACTTAGTTTTTCTTTTGAAATATTTTTGATATAATATTTTTCTCTTCTTAATTTGGCTTTTTCATTATTGGATTAGACTTGTTTCCTAGCTCGGTGTATTTTGTCGTAAAGACATTTGGTGTGGATGTTGAAATCTTGTAAATTTTTCTCCTGATAATTCAAAAGCCAGGGAAACTGAAATTTTGTTCCAAAAACAATTTCATGGGGAATATATTTGTGGAAATGTTTTTGGTGGAATTGTGAGCTTCTTTGACTAATGGTAGATATTTGTGCCAATTTTTATCCGTTTGCACATAGTGGGATAAATTGTTCGCGATGTCTCTGTGCACACGTTCTAAACGACCATTCGAGGCAGGGTGATAGGAGGTTGTGCATACTTTTTTGATTTTTAATAGCTCACAGATCTGGAGTATAATTGTTGATGTGAAGTTGGTACCCAGAACTGTAAGAAGATATTTAGGCGTACCCTATCTGGTAAATATATCGTTAACCAGAATCTGTGCAATTGTTTCTGCTTTTTGGTTCGTAATGGGAAACATCTCCAAATACGAGAATATTGACAGATTATCGTTAGTATATATTTATATTCTTCACCTGTGTCGCTGTTGACAGATGCATCCAGTGGTCCAACTACGTCAACGGAAATAGCTTGCCAGACATTTTTGGGGTTACTGAATGTGCCTAAAGATGTTTATAGGCATCTTTTGTTTTTCTTGTGGCACAGTTATAGCAGGTCTGAACGTATTTTTGAACATCATTTGAGATATTTGGCGAAGTGAATTGTGTTTTTATGCGTTCATACGTTTTCTGCCTACCATAATGCGCTGATAACGGATTGTCGTGATAAAGGCGCAGAACAGTATCACGCAACCCTGACGGTACTAGAATGCAATTGTCAGAGACTGTAATTAGGAGGCCTGGATCATTGAATTTTTAATTGTTTGGATTTTTTAATCGCTGACATTCTGGATCGCCAGCTTGTTGCTGAGCAATTTCAAGTAAATCAATTGTTGGATAATATTCGTCCACTGTCTGATCAGTACTGATGCAGCCTATATAGCGGCTTAAAGCATCAGCATGCGCGATAGTTTTACCCGATCTATGCTCAATGTAAAAGTCTTATTCGCTTAATTTGAGCGACCTTCTATATAATTTAGAATGAGGGCCTCTTAAATTTTTGAGCCACGGTAGAGCTGAGTGGCCTGTAATTATTTTAAATCTGTAGCCGTAAATTATTTGACGATACTGTCTGCAGCCAAAGAGAATAGCTAACAATTCTCTCTGTGGTACAAAGTTTCGACTCAGTATCAGACAGAACTCGTGAAGAGAAAGCTATGGGACGCTCTTTACCATTTATGTGTTGGCTCAAAATTGCTGATATCCGACGTTACTCGCATCCGTAGTTAAAATAAATTCATATTGATAATTGGGGTATGCCAGAATGGGTGGAGAAATTAATTTTTGTTTAAGAATTTGGAATGCCGATGTGCATTGGGGAGACCATACAAACTTGATATTTTTCTTTGTTAAAACCTATTTCAGCAAAGTTATATATACATTTGCGGTAAAAACCTACAAATCCTAGAAATGCCCTAACATCTTTTAATTTTTTCGGAATCGGATAGTTTTCTACTGCTTTTAGTTTGCCATGATCCGGAGAAATGCCTTTATTGCTCAATGTATAGCCCAAATATTTGCATTCTTCTTTGAAGAATGTACATTTATTTAGGTCTATACAAAGATTGCCCTGCTCTAATTTTGTGAGAATTTTTTGTGTGGATGTTAAATGTTCGTGGAATGTTTTGCCGTGAAAGATTAATATGTCGTCAATGAATGTATGGCATATGTCACCCTGTATCCTGTTAACAGTTTGTCCATCTGCCTTTGATAACAGGAAGAAGCATTCTTTAATCTGAACGGAAGAGTAAGGAATTTGTATGTACCGAATTGTGTGATGAATGTAGTTTTGTCTTGTGATGATTTGTCAAGTCTAATGGAATGAAATGCGTTTGATATGTCGAGTGTTGTGAAGTATGTTGTGTCATGTAATGTGGATAAAATGTATTGAATGTCTGGAAGAGGATAAATTTCAGATTTGGTGATTGCGTTTAATTTACGCAGATCAACCACGTACCTGTACTGTTTGCGTAACTGGGTGATGTGGTTTGGATCGACTTTTGTCTGATCCGCAGACTTCTTCTTAACCAGAATTACCGGATGAGCCCAGTTACTAGTACTCGGTTCAATTATTCCTCTATCCAGATTATCTTGTATGAGAGCTTTTAGTATGGGAGCTTCTGAGTGAGATAATTTGTAAGGTCTACTGTGTACAGGCGGATGATTTTGTGTGTCTATGTGGTGTGTTATATCTGTAAATTTTGTTTTGTAGTCTTTATCATGTGTGAATGTGTCATAAAATGGAGAGAATGTTTCTTCAACAATTTTGTCTGCTTGTTGTGGAGAGAGAGATGAGTAAGTTTCTGGCGTAATTGTTGTTGAAAGGCTTGTAATTGTGTTTTTTCTTTGTGCGAAAGTTGTTGAATGGAATTTATAGTATGTTTGTGTGATGAATTTAGTATCTCCGGGTTGTAATGAATGTGTGCGATTGGAAAATGTTTGGTGATGGAGATCTCATGGTGTGTGGTGTTTATTAGCGTAATTGCACAAGCGTTATTATATACGTTTGTCAGTGTGTGTGCCAAGTAAAGTCCTGTAGGAAGACTGTCACATGTTGTGTCAACATTATGGAACCGTCTGGAATTTTTTTGTGAAGAGTGTATGTATTGACTATGTGTGTGCGTGCCGGAATTATGATTTTATGTCGTGTTGACAATGTTTCGGGTAAAGTTGTGTTTTGAATGTTATTAATTTGTGATGTTGTGTTGTCTGTTAAGAATGGAATTACTGTTTTATGTATGGTTATGTTCAAGTTTTTAAAATTTATAATTGCTTGAAATTTTGTGAGCAGGTCTCTCCCAATGATCATTTCAAATTCATTTTTCAGTTGGGACACTATGAATTTACCCTAATTTTTGTGTTTTGGCCTATTGATAAATGAACGGTTGACAGACCATAGTTGGGGATAATCTGATTTGTAATCGATTTCAGGATTATATCAGATTTTTCGGGCCTCGATTTGACATGACTGGCATCTATGAGGGAATGCGAAGCGCCTGTGTATATTAACGCTTTAACTTTTTTGTTTTTAATTTGAACGGTAATTAATAAATTATTCGAATCGTGGAGTGCCGGGATCAGTACAGTGGTAGCCGTTTGAGAAAACGGCTGAGCGCCTAGTCGTTTTTTGAATTGAACCAGCATGCCTTTGCTGTGTGCCCACGCTTTTGACATATCTGGCATGTTGGTGGAATCCATCGGTTTGAAGTATTGCCACTATTAAATTTATTATTGCTACTACCATAATTATTATTACCCTTATTATTATTACTGTTGTTATTATTATTATTATTGGGAATTTGTTTTTTGATATAAGGCCTACTTTGCCTGAAGGAACGATAGTTTGGCTGAAATTGAGGCTTTTTGCCAAAATTAGTGCGCGCTCTATTTCGATTTTTATTATTACATTCGCAATTCCAGTGGTCGCCTTGACAGAACTTACACGGCAACGGTGGTTCTGAAACTACGTTTCTTTTTCGCCGCGATGTGACTATGTGGAATTTTTGCTTGCATTCATTGTGCCAGTGATTGCACACAATGTTTGCAAGGCGATGGCGGTTTTTGTGTGGATTCTTTAGGCGTATCCGTCTTTTTTATTGCAAATATTGAACCTTGCGGTTTTACGTTTAGATTATCTGTAAGGGCTGTGGCATAAGCTTGTGTTTGCTTGAAACCATTTAATAAATAAATAAACTAAGAGAGCTACAATCTTCAGGGTGTAACAGTTAAAATAAAGCACTATAGTAAATAGAAAATACATTGTAAGCTCAGTTACAAATTAATTCTCTTACGAATGAACGAATGAGTAAATAGAATTGTTAAAACATGAACATGTGTAATGACGTATAAAATTTTAATGTTTTAAAAAGAAGGTACGATAATAAACCCTTAATCCGCTTATAAAATCGCCGGTTATTAAAATTAAATTCCTTTTAAAGAATTCTGTACAAATTAAATGTTTATGTTCTGGTTTTTATTTTGCCATAACTCGGAGCTCTTTCATGCGTACAACGTAATGCACCTGGCCTAAATGTTCCAAATTTATTCTCTTAGGTAAAAGAGATAGAATAGAAAAAAGTTTTATTCACAAAAAAACAAACAAACACAAGACAAATTCACAAACTTTTCTCTGGCAAAGTTAACTTTCATATAACAATATATTTTCAAGTATTATTTTATATTCAGGTCTGATTATGTTTTTATAATATAAGTAATTATTACATTACATATATAACCTCTTTTTTTATTACTTTGTATATTGAATAGAATAAAGAGCATAATCTTGAGACAAGTTTATTATATTTATTGGTCAATTAAAAAGTTTTATAATATATTAAAGCCGTCGTTACGTACTAATCAACCCTAAGTATTATTTATGTGAACATTCACTTCTTATTATGCGACAATGGCTGTGGAGGAGAAATGCTAAGAAGAGCAGACTTAATGCTATGAGAGGAAGAATGAAAAATGTCCAGATAAGGGAACTGTTGAATGATATTATTGGTAATTCTACTTAGTCGATTAAGACCAGAATGTAGGAGATAATTATAGGAGACATGGGGTACAAAGAAAGTAGAAGGAAATCTATGGTTATGAAGAGGTATATGAAAGTTCAGCTGGGAAAGTAATAAAGAACAGTCATTTAAACTACATGCACTCTACATTTTACAGACAAGGACAAACACAGTATACAAACTAGGGTCTGTTTCCCTAGTTAATTGGCGAAAGCCAAGGGTGAAGGAAGGGATTTGCTCAGTGGTAGCGCGCTGGACTAGAAACTCGGAGGTCCCGGCTTTGAATCCAGCATGCTGCCCTTTGATTATTTCTTCCTAGGACCTCTACAGCTAACTGTCCGGTGATGGGCAGCGTTGTTTGCAGCTAGAGAACACTGCTTGGAGGCCGGCTGTGCATTGGAGAAGGCTCCGGGGGGGGGCACCATAGGTCTTTTAGGACGCAGTGCGTTAATTCCATACAACAATTTACAATCTACTGCACTTTTCTTAACCAATTCTTACATTATATTCTTTTACAATAGAGGGTACTTCGATTAATTGTGTCCATCCTCTCCTGCCCTGGAGATTACATAATGTACAGATTCCACTAGTCTCTTTGGAATAGAGTTTATAACTTAACTTCAACAATTGGCATCTCTTTGTAAACATTTTCATAAAATAAGACCTGAAGTCGTCTGATAGGAATGTCTGATGGCATTTGCTAATTGTGCTCCCCAATTTTGATACCCAATTTCATATATATGATATTTTCCACAATCCCTTTGCAGCATACCTAAGCGTTTCCTTTTCCAGTATTGTACTCTCCCCGGATTGCTCCTATAAAAATCTTCTTTATTTCAATGTCACGTTCTGTTAAAGGGCGAACTCTTTTCTTGTTCTGTGGTACCAATTCGCAGATTCCTTGCCTGCTAGTCGAATATTTATTGCCTTCTTAATTCTTCTAATACTCTTGTCTTCGCGATACAGCGTTAGAAAAAAAAAAAAAAAAAAATCATATATCAATTCTTTCTCTTTCTCTGAATTCACACTCGATTTTTTCTACTGCTTTTTTCATTAGAAAAAAATCTGACTTAACAATTAACGTCTACATTGTTATCTTGCACGGGATATTAAAAAAATTTACACTAAAAAACCTTTGAAATTAATAGCTTTCAACATAAACTATAATTTTGGCTGGCCTAATTAGGTGGTTATATACTGTAAGCTTAATGTAGTTACATTAGTGACACTGCTGGGGGTGTATCCAGTTAGTTTGTTGGCAGGAATATACCATGTTTGATAGTGGATTACATACATGTAGTCAGTCACATAAGAGGAGAGAGGCCTCTTGTGCGTGAAATTATGGTTATTCATGGATTCAGTGATAGAAAAATGGATATTTTGGGTAACAAATGCAACCCTTCACCACCAATTCAATATTTTTAATATTATTTATAATATATGCAATCTAGGTCGCTGGCAACATTTTATTTGCGACTAACAGTAGTTTAATATTAAATTTTGCGTGTTATTAATTTTTTTTTTTTTTAAACTTTTAAAAACAAGAAAGTCTTTTACTTTGTGATATACTTTTTTATTTATTCAAAAAATACTTTCTTTTTTTTCATTTCGTAATTATATTTAAACAATTTTTTCATGGTTCTATGGCTTTCCTTCTAGGAATGCTTTATATTAACAAAAGCTAGAAATTTTATTTTATATGAAATGGGTAAATTTAATGTTACTTAATATGGTCAAAGGAAAGCAGAATGCAAAAGAGAACAAATTATTTCCCAAGTTATTCTTATATTGCTTTCTCCACTTCTGAATTATTAATTTTTAGAAAACAATTATAATTATTGTTAAATAGATGGTGGAATACTTACTGTAAGTGTTTGGCTATAAAATATTTACCAAATCTTCTTCTTTTTCATGTTTTTCTTCTACATCACCATCCCTGATTCCTAAAATCATGTTTGCTGTGTCAAGGCCTTGTACAGTTTTTTCCATTCAAGCCTGTATATAAAAATTCTAGCCATTGTTTCCAATCAAAGCCTCTGTCTTTAAAGCTTTATTATTATTATCTGTCTGTGTGGAGGGAGGAAACCTTACGCTAACCAAAGCCCCATTGGACCCATATGGCTACCCCGAGAAATACAACACCAAACCGGGTATAGAAGAAATACCCAGACCCGGATCAAATCCATCTAAAATTAACCACAGTCCGAACAATTCGGACAATGAACCTAATTTTCCACACAACCCAGGTAGTCTGTAATAAGATAAATGGGTATTTCCTCCGCTGTCTCACAGACTCTACAAAATGGATCCGGCATGAACCCCATTATGTAGAGATGACTCCTTAAACCACAATGTCCAGTAAGGAATCCAACCAGATGCATGAGAGAGCTCCGTGAAAGACTTAGCAAGATTAATATTCCTGTCCGGACTGCCGACAACCAACTGTGCTCATCCATTAGGATGAATACTGTGAAGCTGTCCATGATTGGAAGCCTGACAGATATGTGCCAGAAGACACGCCTACAACAGCCTCAGTACTAATGAAAGCGAGAGAGAGAGGCGTCTAATTCGGCAAACCTATCCACCTCTTCATTCCCAAAAATTCCCTTATGACCTGGTACCCAGACTAGAAGAACATCCTTCAGTAAAGAAATCTCTTCCAGTCTTTTAGAACATTCTAACAAAGCCTTATTCAATTTCGTGTTTCCAAATCCTTCTTTTTCTCGCACTGGAGACCACATTGTGTCATACATTTCACTTGCTGTCCTGCTCTTATCCATTCTCATTAGATGGCCAAATCAACTAAGCTTTTATATTCCTCTGCTGGTAGCATTCTTCCTTTGCTGTTCTGCCCTCAATTTTTCCTCCAGAGATAAGTCATTTCGGTTGCTTGATGCAAGGACCTATTTTGAGGTCAATGTTGAAGATTCATTCGAAATTTTGTTTCTACCGTAAAAACCGTAAGAACGTATTCTACGCATGTTGCGACTGTCATATGACAAATGCCGTTTGAATTTTTAGAAGAAAATGTTAATGTTTCTTTATTTATTTCCCGGATTCAAAGAACTGACATATTAATTTATCTGAAATGTCTCACTTACTTATTTAAGAGTAGTCTGGGTGTCTTTAGGTATTATTTGCCAATGGCGATTGAGTTAATTATCCCAAATTTGTTTATGTGTTCATAATTGCAAATGTGATTAGCTTTCCATAAACAGCTGTTGTTTCAATAATATCTATTGAAAGTGGAATTAACAATATTTTCAGTATCTTCTTCACTAACTAATAAATTTTTATAAGAGTCTGTCAAATAACCTATTACAAATTTATGGAAATATTCTAGAACCTTGATAGACCTGCTTTAGAGAAGGGCGAAACTAGAGGACCTGCTAAATCCATTGAGGATCTACAATAGGCCTCCTAGAGATTAGGTCGCGGTAGAATGGGGCTCAGCCACTTCTTAGCTAATCTAATCTGATCTAAGCCTTAAGGTAATTGCTTAATTGAATAACTTGGTACACCACTTATATAAGGCATAACGCCATTTGTTTACCAACTCAATCAACTTGTAATACAATTGAGGGGATTTGGATTTGTTGACATTTGTAATAATATAATCGATCAGCCAATTATTCTTTTGAATGTTTTTTTTTGCGGGGGGGGATGTGAATTCGTCCCTTTCAGATCGTTAGTCGTGAGTACTTCACTGTAAATATTATAGATATTTAAAAAAAAAACAGAGTTGGCTTTATTCTACCAATACGTTACAAATACGTTGAGCCCCATATTTGTGATTTATCCGTAAAACAGTTTTGTAGCTGAATCAAATAATGCATATTTTTGGTATTAGTTAAGTGGCTTTAAAGATACTAAATTCTTCTGCTCTTCATGCTATAATGTTTTAGAATACTGGAAGATCTAACCTTCACCAGGTGATGTTTTTCTAAGTAGGGTACCAGTTCATTTAATAATCTCAGTGGATAACAAGGAGGATAGGTTCTTGAAATTAGGCGTCTCATTCCTCTACTATGGTAACTTTAGGTATATGTCCGTCAAGCTACCTTGCATGGATATCTTCAAAGCTTTCATTTCCATTGACAAAGTGCCTGTGGGTTGCCGGGATCAAAGTTTCTGCTGTGATCTTGGTTGGATTAACCTGGATCTGAATTTCGGGTCTAGACCGATTTGTTTATAAAATATGCTGTCCTCTGGAAAACACTTTCCAGAAACGGAAGATTTCATAATGGCCATCAAGTAGTAGCAACTAATCTGTGAAAAGTGCCAACTTTGTAAAAGTTATCTGAGTCAACGTGCTCAGTTTTGTATAGAAAAAAATACCTCCGCAGGCATACCACTGTTAGCGTGGAGATAAATCACCAAGAACTAACCATGGCTAATGACTTTATAGACAACCGTCAGGCTTACTATAAAACAACCCAGCACGAAAATTAAGTACCACCAAGGGGAAACTTTACTGGGATCAATACTAATAATAGACATTCTAAATCTGCAAGAAGCCTTTTTCACTGATAGCTGTTACGGCAGACGGCAAGCCCTTTTTGTTGCGGAAAAAGAAAGAATATATCAAGATCTCATAGCACGGAACAATTCCAGTCATCATTCCAGCCAACTGTTGCCTTATTCTATAAGCAACAGTTAAAATCAGTTACAGATCTTCATGTGCACAATAAAAGTTTGATGCTAGGCTAGAAATGCATTATTTTAGCATCTTCCAGTAGAATCAAGAAAATACTAAACATAATTTAAAGAATTTCTGGTTGGCAAAAGCCCCAGAAAAGTGTTCTAACCCAGGGAGACACTGAGAAAATGGCTATATATAACAATAATAATAATAATAATTATAATAATAATAATAATAATAATAATAATAATAATAATATTAATAATAATATTAATAATAATAATAATACTAAGGGAATTGATTAGCTAAGTGGTTAGCGCGTTTGACTCCCACGGGGAGGTCCCGGATTCGAGTCCAGTGCTCCCTTAGATTTTTTCTTCCTAGGAGCCTCTACAGCTCACTGTTCGGTATGGACAGTGTTGTCTGTAGCGAGAGAACACTGTCCTGAGGCCGGCAGTGCATACGGCTAATGACCACAGATGTTGAAGCGCCTTAAATTTAAAAAATAATAATAATAATCCTCAATCAATAACCTCAATAACCCTCAATCTTTACTGGAGTCCAACCGTTGGAGACTGTACTACGACGGACAGTACACTCCATCACAACCGACCCGATATTCTGCTTTATGACAAGGAGAGGAGAGCAGTAACGTTGGTGGACATTGCAGTTCCGAATACCAACAACCTCCTACAAGTAATGGCGGAAAAAAGCGGAAGTATGCAGAGTGTGGGTCCAAAATAAGGAGACTGTGGGAAGTGGTGGCTGTCCGAGTAGTACCTATAGTCCTCTCGGCAACTGGGATAATCCCCCACGAATTGCAAGAAAGTATAGCCACTCTGGAATTCGACCGAAATATTTATATGGTCATCCAGAAAGCAGTTGTGTTAAACACGTGCCATATTGTCCGCAAATTCTTCAACGACCAATGAATAATAATGTGCTTGGATTTCCCCTTACATTGTTACATCTTATCCAGTATATTACTGAGGTTAAAAAAAGAAATAATAATAATAATAATAATAATAATAATAATAAACCCCCTGTGGTTCCGGGGGTAGAATAGGACCACAGTATCCACCGCTTGGCGTAAGAGGCGCCTAAAGGGGCAACTGTCCGTTAACCTAATAGTTTATACCTTCCCATACCTTCCCGTCCTCTCCCTACCTTCCCTTTATTTCCTATCTGCTTTCCTACCTTTTCCGCCTGGTCGTAGGCAAAAAACGGCAAATATTGCTACCCATTATGGAGAGACGGCTTAGAAATAGGATTATACGGCCGCTGCCTGAGGATCGTCAGGGCACTTCTGGAGCCAGTGCTGGAAGTGACAGCATGCGAACCACTGGTGGGCGAGGGCCGAGCAGGCGGGCCCCGCCCAGGGAACCCGAACGAGCGTCAGCCGCAAGAGTTGAGACTAGTGCTTCTCGTGAGCCATCTCAGGAGACCACGTCTCGACGTCTAAGGCGTATGAAGTGGACGAACGAAATGAACACTTTTATCATGCGCAATTATTTTTCCATAACTGAGAATGAAACAACACAGGTAGGCTATCGACAGGAGTTACATCGGCGTTTCCGGACCCGATATCCTGAATTAGACGTTACGGAGCAAAGGATAGCTGATCAACGACGGGCAATTGTTACCCGCAATCTTCTACCGCAACAGTTTCTGCAACAGCTACGCGAGGAAACTGCACGAGAGATAGCATCCGTCGCTGCCTCTCGGCTTATTACAATAATAATAATGTGGAGGTTAGGAAAGGAATAGCTAAGTGGTTAGCGTGCTGGACTCCTACGCGGAGGTCTCGGTTTTGAGTCCAGCAGCGTTGCCTTTGATTTTTCCTTCCTAGGAGCCTCTACAGCTCAATATCTAGTGATGGACATTGTCTGTAAAAGAAAACACTGTCCAGAGGCCGGCAGATGTTGACGCGCTTCTAATTACAAAAAATTATAATAATTTGAAGGCGCCAATTTTGGATGCATAATAGGAAAAAAATAATATTGTGTACAGATTTTACAATTATTTTTTTTATTTTTTTTTTATTTTTTTTTTATTTTATTTTTTACTTGCTGCTGAAATCAGCAGACATTGAAATGCAGGAATGTTCATTTCATCTTCTAATAAAAATAGAAAAATCAAAATAATAATTTCGATGGTAAAAGCGAAAAGAGAAAAGAGTGGGACCCAGTAAGAGTTAAGTGACTAGAGCTTCGTACATTGATATCACGTCATGAACAGAAGTCACATCCAAAGAGACCTCATTCTCTATTACTAAAACTATTTACCCCTCTCCTGAAACACTCACATCCGCCTACCCATTTTTTTATAGATGAAGTTTCAATCAATCGCAGTTCCAATCAAATTGAGTGCTTTTTTTTTTATGTACGTAATATTTATAAAAATCAAACTTCACGAATGTTCTGCTATGAAAGAATTCAATTATTAGTTTTTTTTTCTATTGTTATTCAAATATTTCAATTCTTATTCAAATGCTTTCTAGTTGAACGTTGTCTGTTATTATTCAAAGGTTCATTTTAATGGGCAAAACTCTCAAATGACTTTTTCTTACAGCAATTTTTATTTTTAAAACATGAAATGTTGGGGCAATTATATAGTGGTAAGAAGTATACTCGTCTTAAAGAAAAAAAAGATTATTGCGAATATGTTTCCCAGAAGCACTACAAACTAAATTAAATTACACAAGCTAAAAAATTAGTTAGCTGGGGCCAAAGAAGAAACTTTTTATATTTTAAAAAAATTTATTCGACCTTTCGGACAGCTTTGGTGTCCTTCCTCAAGGACGAATGGTTAAGAAAGAATGGAGATTTCGAAACGTTTAATATTGTTTACATTAAATTAAATTACATTTCGTTAATAAATTCCTTAATTTATAATATGTATATTATTATATATAAATAAAACAATAATTGCTAGAACTTTAATAAATACTACGATAAAAAGAATTATTTTGATTATAATTGAGAAGATATAAAAATTAAATCAAGATATACGAATTTATCACAGCTTAATGCGAGGCGAGTTTGGTGTAGTGGTTATAAGCGTGGACTTCTATCTCTGTGGTCCCCAGTTCGAGTCCCGGGTATTACTAAATTTTATATAATTTAAAAAAAATATTAATAGAGTAGAGTATGTGTTTCTGCCTCCGTCCGCGGCACGTAATTTAGTTAGTAACAGGACATTAAGCCAGTCGGAAAAAATGAATACTTAAATTAATGCTATAACTTGAATAATTACTGTGTAAACAGATTGAATTGATTTTTTTATGAAGCTAAGTACGAAAACAGCACTTTGAAGACATTATTATTGAAACGTACAAAACTATCCACTCGTTTTAAGTTTAGTAGCTGATGGATAACGGTATGAGGGTCAGCGGCCACTACAGGACAGAACATAGATTTTATGTATTTATAATCAATAACTTCATCCTTAAAGTAAGATATATTTACTTTTGGAAGGAAGTATGGTGTCATTTGTGATCGTATCAATTTTTCGAAATTAAGTATTCATCTGATACTTTATCCGTAGTAGCATGCATATTTATATTTACCTGAACGGTTTCGGATTTTCAACCATCGTCAGAGCAAAGTCACCAAGTTCGTCCAGGAGAGTTCACTTCAACGTATTGTTTGTGATACACTCACATTTGTTGGTTGTATATATTTTATTTTTTTATTGCTGTTGAAATAAGCAGATATTGAATTGCATGAATGTAAGTGAAGATGTTGCGGGCCCAAATATCGTATATGCGTCATATGCGGCTCGCAGGCCTTGAGTTTGACACCCTAAGAATGTCTTTTATCACTAACGTTAGTAATAGATTCCGCTTATTTTGAGCCTTATTGTGTAAGGCTCAAATGGCATATATACACTCAATAAGTGTTAGTGTAACAGAAACATTACGTTGAAGTGAACTCTCTAGACGAACTTGGTGAATTTATTCTATAAAATCGAAAACGGGTCAGGAACAATATGCATGATACGACGGATAAAATGTCAGATTTTATCCAGAGCATTGCGGGCCCATCCACATACTTAAGTATTCATGTTTGGAGCTATCCCATGGGTATAATTTTTTTTTTTTTTTTTAACGCAGGACATTGCGGTTTCCGTACCTACTTGTAACGAACAATGTTTTGATCAAAATGCATCAACCGGAAGTGATTTTTTTTTTTTTTTTTAGTTGTTGCGATTTTTTTCGAAAATGGCTTCAATGTTTTTATTTAAATTCATATAGAATCTACATACATAAATATCATACTACATGCAACCACGTTGAGCTTTTCTTTATAGGTAGCAATTCAATAAACTTATTTTCTTAATATTATGACAAATTAACAGTTTTGCAAGAATTCAAAACATCTGAAGAATATTGTAAGAACTTTTCGTATGACTTTATGGGATAAGTTTTTGAATTCTTTGGAATTTTCTCGAAAATAGCCGCAATGATTTTTCATTAAACTTAAGATGCTAATTGCTGAGATGGAAAACACATCACTTTTAATTGAAATATTTTGTTGGAAAAATTGATTTTAGAAACTTCTATGGAATTATTTATGACGTTAAGTTTCAAATTTTATATAAAGACAACACGGGTCACAAAATATCGCAGCAGGGAAGGGAATAGCTAAGTGGTTAGCGTACTGGACTCCCACGCGGAGGTCATGGGTTCGAATCCAGTGCTGCCATTAATTATTTCTTCTTAGGAGCCTCTACAGCTCATTGTCCGGTGATGCACAGTGTTGTCAGTAACGAGAGAACTCTGTCCGAAGGCCGGCAGTGCACTGAAAAGCTCCAGGCGCCAATGACCATGGTTGTTGAAGCGCCTTAAATTAAAAAAAAAACAAAAATAAAAATAATGTCGCTTCGAGAGGCCCCATATGCGGCTGTCGAGCCTTGAGTTTTGACCGCCCTAAAAAATGTCTTTCATCACTAGGATTAGTGACAGATTCCACTTTTTTTTGTGGGGGAATTTGTGATGTTAAATCTCAAGATGATGTGATGTGATAGCGATAGCAAGAAAAAATAAAAAAGAAGAGATAACTTTTAAATAAATCTAAAAATTACAACTAGTGGTTGAAAATTGGAAAAGGGTCCAGCCAGCCGCTACCTGCAGGTCATGAACCGCGGCAAACCCTTTTTGTATTTCATTCAAAAAGGGTCAATATACAGTCAAGAGATAATACCTTACTGGCCTACCTGGCCCACCATCTGTTAACAAAGCGTCGCCACCCCGGCCAAATCAGCCCTTGTTAACTACTGACCTCCCCTAGGGTCAATATACCACAAGAGATGTCTTAGTGTTACACGTACTTACACATCAGCGTCGATGTGTAAGTGATGCAAATATAACACGTCGCCCTCACTGGAGAAGGGATTCAGTTCGACTCAGGCATCAAACGTCTACATCAGTTTCTAGATCAGAAGCACCATCTCACATCGTGAGCGCGTCCCTATTTAAGGTTTTAACACTTTACTAACTTTAATATTTTATAATCATTTTATAATTCTTATAGTTATTTACAATTGTGCATCTTAGTTTTTCTATTTTATATCTCTTTAAATTATTTGTTAAAATATAGTATATTTTTATAAATCGGTAGTACGCATTTCGAATACCAACTCTCTAATCTCTTACCTTCTAATTAACAATCTCTTACTCTAACTCATCACTTCAACTTCCGGTATCAATAAAACGATAGCAATACAGTAAAGTGGTTTAATGGAGGTAATTTCTTTAGTACAATGTCGTCCACACATTCCGGCCTCCCTCCAAATTCGAAGATACATGGAGTTAGATAAATAGTATAGGAATCAATTACTTCAAAAGTAGACAGAATTTCCTGCCATCAGGACTGTACTAGTCCTGTAAGCCAACAGAACAAAAGTTATCTGATATTTTATCCGTCGTAGCCTTGCACATTTCTAATTTTCCTGACCGGTTTTGGATTTTCATCCATCGTGAGAGTAAAGTTATCAAGTTAGTGTCGACTTCAACTTAATGTTTCTGTTACACACTACATTTGTTGATTGTATGTTATATTCAAGAACAAAAAATGTCAATTGTTATATTCTTACATATATTATATATTATTTAAAATATGTTACCTATATAAGTTTGTTTACCATTGATAGTTGAAATTGTAAAATTTTATTGCTTTATGGTGCACCGCTATCATTTCATACAATGTTGGACATATTGAAAACAATAAAAAAATACAATAAACTGCAGTGGCGGCAGTATTAACAACTTCTTTGTTGTAGATTATTAACGATTGACTATTGGTTATAAATTAACTAACTGACCTAACTCCATGAATCTTCCAAACAAAATACTATGTTTATGTTGAGCACAGTTTCGATTAAAAATTTCAAGCTCAAGAAATTGTTTTAGTTAATTATTACACCAATTGAAGTAAGAGAAAGTCGTGTATCCGGTACACATTAGATATTTTTTTTCTCATAGGTTAATAGTAGCACCCTTCAACCAAGAGAATTACAGCCAGCTTTAAACATGTAATTGGCTATTTTAAAGCATGTATTCGTATATATGTATATATAAATATATATATACATTTGAATGTTTCTCCATATAAAATAGTCCTGTATGGTGTATTACAGACAATAAAATGGCGACTATATGGGGACGTTATTGTGGGATATGGACCTGTTTTAAACGGCCTTTTTCCAAGGGTATACAGATGTATCTTAGTATGGGAGGAGTTTTAATTGGAACTGTGATTCAGTGCTGCCGCATTCCAAGATTTACACCCAAACCGTTACCCACCTCCCCACCCATACCATAACTCTAGAATATGTTCGTTATTTCTTTCTCTTTTCCCCGGTTAGTTATAGATGGCTTTCTACGTCCTAGTTTTATAAACAATGATTTCTCTTGTTTGTTTCTACAAAATAGCTTGATCAAAAACACGGCCTTTTTTTATTATTATTTTTTGAAACATACTGTTTTCAACTGTCCTTTGGTCATGTTTTTACATGTATTTTCTAATATTATATTCCTCATTTCCATTCATGTTTTACTTTGTAATGAAATAATTTTTTTTTTTTTAATTTCTTTAAACAGGCTTTACGTTCATCTTGATGCCCTGAAGCTTGGATGCTGATAGCAAACACAATTTAATTAATTCAGATATATTGCTAAATAAAATGCAAGACTCAAATCGGGAATCAAACCTGTATCTACAGGCAATAAACTTGGCATTATTCCTTATTGGTCAGATTGGGATATACGCAGAGTCCATAAAGGAAGGGACTATGACAGTGGTTCTCAAACATTTTTGCGTCAGTACTACACCCTTGAGGACATTTCCATGACGGAGTTCTCCTTGAAAAAACTATACTAATTCAATGTTTTAAATGCGCACAGTAATTTTGTTAAATCACTTTTTGCCGAAATGTCCTCACGCCAAGATATAATGGCGAGTACACAACGCCTTTGATGCAAGAATTCAGAGTTCGACGATTCCCATGAGAGCCGGGACGATGTTGGCTGTAGTGGAATCAATTGTCGTGATCCCTGAGGTATGAAGTTAGATGTCTTGAAGATGGATTTATTAGGCGCAAGTTAGTTTAGAGAATTACTAACGCTGAATTTATAAAAATAGAATATATTTTAACAATAATTGGAATGAGCCTAATGGTAACTACAATTAATATGATTTGATAAAGTAAATAAATAATTTTGAGAGTTAAATAACAAATAATTTAAAATGATTAAAATAAATAAACTAATATGCACATCTATGAAAATAATTATAAGTAAAACTTTGTATAGGGACGCGCTCGGAACTCAAGTATAACTGCTGCTGTAAAATGATACTGATATAATGATGTGGCTACTCGTATAATGATGAATGATATAATGATGATGATTATGATCCCCTCTTCCAGTGGGGCGAAGTTTATATTAGTCTTACTCGCACACTGTCAAGTGTGTAAGTAAGTTCTCACACTAAGACATCTCTAGTAGCGTGCGACCTTGTGCGACCTTGGTTAGGTCGGCGACCAGTGATTCAGGTCAGTGGCCAGATTTGGTCGCCCATCGGCGACTTTCAAAGACCCGGTGGCTTCTGTTCAATAGATAGGGCTTTATCGGTGCTTGTCTTTGATACCTTTGCATTGAAAAGGCAGCGACCGGCTGTGGGGCCACTAGTTATAAATTATTCTTTCCTTTTGTTATATTTTGTGAAGGCTTTGACATTGCTTTGACATTGCTATGTCATTACATGGCCCTGTATCGTGAGAAAAAAAATGGGGCGCCACAATAGCGAACCTAGGTAGACAGACACAGCTGGAAATAAATTGCGCCGATTTTGCCAAATTTCCACGCCATCTAATCTAGATGCCCTGGAGCTTTATGGGCGGTTGTGCGTTTTTTTTTTTTGCGAAATCTAAACAAGACTAATTTTAAATACTGTTGATTACATTTAAAATAAATTGATCTTTATGAGAAAGTTATTTGTTAATTAAACCTTCTTTAATAGAGGGATAATTTCTGCTATTATAAATTACTTACTACTTTACAAAGTATAGCGATATACTTTGTACGTAAAATTCATAATAGCAATTAATTTACCATATATTCTTGATTACCAGAGTAAATTATTATGTTAATAAATAGTATGTATTTGACAAGTGACTCACTCGCGTTGTATAAGGATTCTTTATTCCCGCGTTTAATATTTTATTTTTATATTTACATCAGATAAAAAAGAAGATAAAAACTGGCAAGAATGAAAGTTTACCTCAATGACAATTTTGTTAGAAGGTTGTAAATAGTAGGTTAGTTTTAATTTGTTTTTGCATAAGCATTCGCAATATAACCACAGCCAGAAGTTTAAAGTTATGGAAAATTATTATTTTCTGATATATAATTTATGCATAATTAATTTTAAAATGTTAAAACAAATCTTTAATTTGAGAATATATCTATTAAAGTCTGTTATTCCAGGTAAGAACATGTATTGCAATCATGTCAAATTTTCGATATAACAAGTTTTCACCGGAGAAAACTTTTTTAAGGCCCTCTGGTTCCAAAAAAATTGGTTTTTTAGAAAATGATCTCTGTGTCGAACACATGTATGCGAACAGCATAACTCAAAAACGAAAAAAAATCACAGAAAGTTCAATCTTGATATTGCGTTTAGTTATCACCGTGGCATCCGACAGTAGGTTATAGAGTCAAAATTCCTCAACCGGAAGTGTCACTTTACTGATTTTTTTTTTTTTCCAGTTTCCTGTTATTTTCTCAAAAAACGACTCCAATGATTTTCATTAAACTAAGAACTTGAATTACACATATATAAAGCTACAACTTTTACTTGAAACATTTCAAAGGATAAAGTCATTGAAGGGTTTTTTTTTTTGGAAAGGGGTTAGGTTTATTTTTTTTCTCTTAAGTTGCAGGCCTAGTTGATTATACAATTCTGCCATTTAAACAAAATTAATTAGAAATAAATAGATTGGCCTACATTCTAAGTTGGCCAAGAAAATTAGTTAAACGGGAAGTGCGTTTTTACTGAACAGTTTTTTTTTTTTTTTTTTAGTTTTCGTGATTTTCTCCATAAAAACGCCTGCGAATTTCATTAAATTTGATATATTAGTTATAAAAATTTGTCAATTACAATTTAGTAAACTACAGTAAGGGAAAGTTTTAGGAGTGTTTGATACCAGATTTATTAATTTTATGTATAGGGGCGGGTGTTGGTGTAGTGGTTATGAGCATGGATTTGTAAATGGGAGGAGGACCTCAGTTCGAGTCCAGCGTATAACTGCTAAATTTTATATTCGTTTAAAAAATGTTAATAGTAAAGTAGGTGCTTCCGCCCCCGTCCACGACAGCTAATTGGTAGCCCGCTTGAAAAAATAGGCATTACTTTATTTTAATATTAATTTTATGTATATACAGGGTGCCCAAAGGTACTTGCCCCCCACCATAAGAGATGCATACACATGCTTTTTTCCTGCTAATTGTACCTTACGAAATACCTAATTGTACTCTAATGGTGAAGGCCAGTTCGAGCAAGATCTGACAATTAATGAGGAGTAAAATTTATAATAAAATAGTACTTTTCTTCTTATTCAATAAAAAAAAAAAAGTTATAATATCATTTAGAAATTTCTTATAGGAATCATGTTTTCATTCATAACTGTAAAATATCGCTCAAAGAAAAAAAAAAAACCGTTCATGTAAATTTTTCTTATAAAAAATAGAAGAATCTATTTTTTTAAAATAAAAACCACACCTCCCCCTTTTGAAAAAATGAAGTTGATGCTTGTATCTCTCGCTTCTGGAAGCACCAAAACAAAATTTGCAAATTAAATTTGGTTTTCTAACCAAAAAAACTACGGGGGACACGTATTTTTTAGTTGTTTTTTTTTTCTAGCTTTCTTAGTTTCCGAGAAAAAGTCGTTATCGACCTTATATTGTATCGTTATACCTTGGGACACCCTGTATATGTTTTTTTTTTTTAGCAAATTCATTCAAACTATAAATTTTTTTTAACTGAAAGATGGCAGAGGTAATTTTACTATCACTTACTTTTTAAGTGAAAATATTGCAATGATTTAAATTTTCCAAAATTGAGTTTATTGACAGAAAATATTGTGATTGTGTGTGTGATTTTGTGAGTATAATCAGCATAACTCGAAAACGGAAAATCGTAGAAAGCAAAAAAACTTGATGATATTTCGTTTATGCTATACTAGGGAAAGCGACAAAATGTTTCTTGATCAAAATCGGATGTAACGGATGACCACACTTTATTGAATAGTTTTTTGTTTTTTTTCAGTTTTTTGCCGCTTTTATTGAAAACGGCTGATTCAGTAAGGATTTCTTTTAAATTAACTATATCAGCTATTATATCTTGAAGGCATTCGCGTTTCTAGGGTAACCAGTTAAATTAGTATAATATAGAGGGCTCCCAAAAAATTGTAATTTTGTGGGGTTTATAGAAGTAGTAATCAATAATTTTAGTAAGGTTGTGCTGGTAGGGGGGTAAAGAAAGGATAGAGAAGAACATTTTAGATTACTGGGAAAATAAACAAACAAAAGAAAACAGAACCACACAACACATCAGAAGTAGTGATGGAAGAGCACATTGCAGGCCTACCTCATGATAGAGGACCACCGGCTGACATAAAAGATAAGTATTCGGAAGATAATAATAAGGATAGTAACATTAGTAATGAGGCCAATATTAATAATAATAATAATAATAAATCCGGGAAAGGCCACAAGCGATCGTTGACTCGTGAGAATATGGGTCTGAATATGCGCGCAGCGAAAATGGTGAAAAGCAAGGATAGGATAGCGAATATTCAGGATACTATTAATAATAGTGATAATAAAATTAGCAATGAAGTATCTATGGAAACAGGTGGTGTGAACTCGACTGGTTTCTATAAGCCTACGGACGATAAGCGATCGTTGACTCGTGAGAATATGGGTCTGAATATGCGCGCAGCGAAAATGGTGAAAAGCAAGGATAGGATAGCGAATATTCAGGATACTATTAATAATAGTGATAATAAAATTAGCAATGAAGTATCTATGGAAACAGGTGGTGTGAACTCGACTGGTTTCTATAAGCCTACGGACAAAGGTCCCTTCACTCTACATGTAGAAGGTCAGGACGGTAATGTGGGCAATATCCATCGGGTCACGTTCGGTAAATGGATATATAAAGAGGATAACAGCTATTCAAATGATATAGTTGATATCAGAGCTGTGGGGAAAAGCCGGATGAAAATTATAACAGAAACACCGGAAGCGGCTAACTATTTAATTAACCACACGGGTTTGGAAAAGCGAAACTTGAGGGCTTATATCCCAGAATATCGTATCTATGAGGAATAGCGTCATTAGAGGGATGGAAGTATCCTTTCCAGAGGAGGAAATTCTGCAGCACCTTCGAAGTGAAATTTCGGTGATAAAAGTAGAAAGATTATATAAAAGAACCGAAAATAGGCCTCTTGAAACTTGTTTCTTGACTTTCGATAGTCAGAAACTTCCGAGGCATGTCACTTTGTATGGGGCGAGGTTCAGAGTAGAGCCTTATGTACCTCATAGGAGACCATGTATGAATTGTCTCCGATATGGACATTCAAGCATCCAGTGTAGAGGGCAGATAAGGTGCAGTAAATGCACGGGGCTGCACCACGCAGATCAGTGTAATATAGAGAAAATAGAGTGCATTAACTGCCATGGGAATCACCTTGCAACGGATGCGAAATGCCCAAAATACATAGAGGAAAATAAAAAAGCTAAGGAAAAAGCAATGTATGACTCAACTTTTGTTGGAGACTCCTTTTCAGAAATCGCCAAAAGTAACAGTTTGAGGGGCTCACTGAGGAAGAGTTTCCTGCGTTACCAGGTCCCTCACCGGTTCAGGTCTCGAAATTTAGACGCCCAAAACGGGGGAAAAAATCATTTAATCTAAAGCCTATTCCTACGGATAAATCGGCTGGTACCAGCATAGAGGAGGAAAGAAAAGGAACTGTAATCAGTGTGAAAGAGATTCGGCAGACCCTTGGCTCCGTGAAGCATCCAGTCATGGAAGCGTTCATTGAAGTAATTGATTCAATGAGTAGAAAAGATTGGGATGGAATGACTAAATCATTGGAAGCATTAACATCTCAATTTTCGGAAGGAAAAATTTCAGCTAAGTCTAGGTCAATTGCATCAAAAGCAGAGCGAGTAATTCGGAGTGGAAAGGCCCACAAAGAGCTTACGAAGGGGGGCTGGTAGAGCCTATAAAGGAACAGACCAAAGAAGGGGTTATAAACCGATTGAAAACTGATAAGCAAAAGGATACCCTTAAGCATCTTTCAGATGCAGGAGGTTTTAGCAAGGTATCAACTCGGTCAAATTCCCGTAAATGATGAAAATTTTGCAAATAAATATAAGATCGTACATAAGTAATCGAGACAGTTTGGAAATATTGTTGCGTGAGAGAGGAATTGATGTGGTCATCGTATGTGAGACATGGTTTAAACCAGGCATCGAATGTAAACTACAAAGATATAACATAGTGAGAGCAGATCGGGATGACGGGTATGGAGGATGCGCCATACTCGTACACAAGAGATTGCCTTTCGACCCGATAAGACTTTCCAATCCAAGCAGGGATCGTATACAGATATGTGGAGTAAAAATATTGATCAATTCAGTCATGACTACTCTTCTCGGAGTATATTGTAGACCAGGACATGGAACCACGGTGCAGGAATGGATACATCTTTTAGATCAGGTTTCGGGGCCCATTCTGTTTGGGGGTGACTTCAATGCACATCATGCTGCATGGGGTTGCAGAAGGGAAAACGCAGATGGGCGGACCTTGCTGGAGATCATGGATGTGGCCAATCTTTGTGTGCGCAATGATGGATCCCCGACCATGATTCCCAGACCGGGTTCTCAGGCACAAGCAGTGGATTTAACGTTATGCTCACCACGCTTGATATCGGAACTAAGTTGGGCGATAATAGATGAACCTCTGGGTTCCGATCATTTGGGAATCATAATGGAGACGAGCTCCGCGTTGGGAGCAACCACAGGGAGCCGGATTAGGCATCCGAGAGCCGGTGGTTGGAATCTCAAAAAGGCTAATTGGGAAGATTATAGGTCCCTGATTGAAGCAGAAATTAGGGATTCCACATCGTATTCTTATAACGAATTTATGAGAATAATAAATTATGCAGCAGAAAAGTCTATACCTAGGTATCCACAATGGCTTTTATAAAGCCTAATCGTAGTGCAAAACCTTGGTGGGATGAAGAATGTAATCGAGTGAAACAGAATTCGCAAATGGCCTGGCAAAATTATAAAAACTCTCCAACTTTGGACAAGTTTGTCGACCTGAAGCGGAAATTAGCTGAATGCCGCCGGACTTATAGACTAAAGAAAAGGAATAAGTGGTACGAAATGTGTAACAGTCTGGATCGGAACTCGTCCTTAAACACAATTTGGAGTCAAATACGAACTCTGAATAAAGGTTACACACCACAGGTTAGGTCTAGCACTGCGGTCTGGGTAGAGGACTTTCATAAAGCATTAACTCCAGACTATGCGATTGAATTTATTGATTTGTCGGATATTCGCATTAAGGACGATTTGGTAAATCGACCATTTCAGTTATGGGAAGTAACGAATGCGATAAAGAAGGGAACGAATACATCACCTGGGTGGGATAAGATTCATTATCCAATGCTACGGAATCTGCCGCACTCAGCTCTAAAAGTTTTATTAAAAATCTTTAATGAAATATGGGACAGTGGTTCAATAATGGAGGGTTGGAGAACGTTCGTAATAATCCCGACCCTTAAATCGGGAAAAGATCCCAACTCATTCTTATCGTACCGGCCAATTGCTCTATCTTCATGTGTGTGCAAAACATATGAAAGAATGATAAAGCTAAGGTTAAATTGGTGGCTGGAAGAATACCAAAAACTTTTCCCACATCAGCTGGGTTTTAGGAAACAGCGCAGCACGCTGGATTCCCAGACCATTCTCTGTCAGCATTTGTCAATGAAGTGCATACAAACTTGACGGAAAACAAACATACGTTGGCTGCCTAAGTGGATATACATAAAGCTTATGATAACGTAAATATCGCTATATTGAAAAATAAAATGGTGCAAATTGGAGTTCCGGGCAGGGTTATTATAAATGTAATTGGAATGTTGCAAAGGAGGTTTTTAGTGATTAGCTACGGTGATAAGGTTACGGGGCCTAGAACCACCGGACTTGGCCTGCTTCAAGGAGCTGTGCTAAGTCCTATTCTGTTTAACATATATACATCAGACTTAGGAGATAAACTTGGATCGGAAATTAGAACTCTCCAGTTTGCAGATGATATCTACGATCTACACGGGAGAGCAGTCTGAAGACAAAGCTGTGATAAAAATGAAACGGGCAATGCTGAGACTCGATGAATGGGGTGGAGAGCTGGGGTTTCGAGTGTCTGCAAATAAAAGTGCTGTTACAATGTTCAGTAGGAAACGTCGTAGTAGCATCCCGGAAAGTATTCAGTTTGGCCCTTCTGAAATCTCTCATTTAAAGGTCTGTAAAGTGTTAGGACTTTATATCGACTATAAATTGAAATGGAAGCGCCACATTGAGGAACTCGCAAAAAGTAGCGAGAAAAGTTTAAATATTTTACGATATATAGCGCATGTGACTTATGGGGCGGATCCGAAAATCGCACTCCTCCTTTACCGGAACTTAATTTTGTCCAAGTTAGATTATGCGTGCGGTATTTACGGAGATGCTTGTCAATCAGCTTTGGCCAAGCTAGATAAAATTCAGCATAAAGCGGTACGTATGTGCTTGGGCGCCATGAGATCCACACCCACTAGTATTCTATTGGTGGAGGCTAAAGAGATGCCACTACCACTAAGAAGAGATTTACTAATGGGTAGATTCTGGTGTAGAAGGCTGATATCATGCAATCAGCTGCCTCAAACGGGAGTTTCTAGGCTGGCAGACTTGGTCTCCTCACACAGGTTTTGGTATAAAAGGAAACAGCCGATAAGTGTCAGGATGGTTGGAGTTGTTACTGACATGTATTCCAGATTCGCGGCTTTGCATAGGATCCCGAGGCGACGGTTAACCTACAGTGTGGTCTGTTCAGAGTCATATTATGTTCATTTGAACATATATGACAAACTTAAAAACGAAGGGGGTGAGTGCATGATTTGGGGGATCACCGCGGTGTTTAAGGAGAGCCTAGCCAATCCGTATTTCCTGTTTACGGATGGATCCAGATCGATCCATGGAGTGGGTTGTGCCATATGGGACCCCCAGACTGGCAGCTCCAAGAAGTACAGGCTTTACAATATCGCCTCGGCATACACTGCGGAATTGATAGCAATTTGGAAAGCAATAGGGATGGCAGATAAGATAAGCCAGAAGTGGGACAACACTGTGGTAGTTTTCAGTGACTCAAGAAGTACACTTCAGAAGATAAAATGTCCAGGTGATGTAATAGACCCGATACTCGTAGAAGTAGCGAATAGGTTGGAGAATGCTGCAGGAAGGATACATATAGTGTGGATCAAAGGGCATGCCGGGATCCAAGGTAATGAATATGTCGATATCCTGGCAAAAGATGCTATTAAGTCGGGTGAAGACATTCCGATAGCTAGTCTGAGAGATATTAACAATGCTCTGAAAAGTAAGTATTTAGATGTATGGCAGGAGCAATATGGAAAAGAATATAGAGGCAAATATTATTCAGACATACAGCCTCGAATCCCATATAGACCTTGGTTTGAAGAGTTGGAGGGGGAAAGGCAATTCTATACCACGATAATGCGATTGAGGTTTAACCATAATCTCACCAAGCCACACCTTTATAAAATACGCATGGTAAATAGTCCCAAATGCGATTGCGGTACCGGAGAGGATGGCGACATCAATCATTTACTCTTTAGTTGTAAAATGTATAGTAAAAAAAGAGAAACGTTTGTAACCGAACTGTCCAAGTATGTACGATTTCCTTGTAGCGCAAAAAGCATATTGGCACTAATGGAAAAGGAAGCGCTTGTTTGCATATACAAGTTCATTAAAGGGAATAAAATGAAAAAGCATATTGGCACTAATGGAAAAGGAAGCGCTTGTTTGCATATACAAGTTCATTAAAGGGAATAAAATGAAAATATATGTCGGATTAGGAATTATCTTTCAGTACATTGTAGTTCTGTGCTCATTTCACTTATACTAGACACCACAACAACATAATATTGAAAGGCATTAACCATAAAATTGTTTCAGATATGACATGTCTAAAGATTAAGGATAACAGCCGCATCGCTCAAAATACTCTTATCTCTGCAAGGACTGAGAATGAAGCAGGGGAAGAGGGTGCAGAAGACTAGTGGAGGACTACAAGAGACATGTCAATTTGAAAAGATAGGGCTGGTTTTTTTCCACCAACATATTGGCAGTTGCAGGCAATTAGAAGCCAAGAGTAGATAAAAATGTCAATATATTGGTTTTTCCAGCCCTCAAAATCAAAATAACGGGTTAATGCCAAACAGACAAAACCAAAAATAAATAAATAAATATCTTGAAGGACGAGTTACAAAATTTTATCTGAAAAATTCATTGTGCTGATTGAAGAGGTGTTCTTGGGGATACCATTTCAGTAGAGACATTGTACGATTCTATATTGAAGATATAGTTTGAACTTCTTACGACTTATCCATTTTGAGATATTTTGTTTACACTCACACACACATACATACATATACAGATCAATCACAAAAAAAATTTTTTTGTATTCTAAGAACTTCAAACAACGTAAATCTAATAATAATTCAATTTTGCAAATTGGATACATTCGCAGCTTTCCAAAAGAAATTAAAAAGGTAAATATTAAATAATAATAACTAAACAATAATTACTTTTATTTGACAAAATAACTTTATAAAGTACCCTCTCTATACATTAAAGTAATTACTAAGTAAAAAAAAATAAAAAGAAAAGTAAATTCTACATAATCGTTACTTTAGTAGAAATATTAGTACAGATAAACGTTTATTTCGATGACATTACTTTACAAATTGTAAATGGAATTAAATGCCACGCCTCTGGAAGTTAGGCTGGCCAGATGATTTTGAAGCCATTCAGTTTGGCCCTGAATTGGGCTAGTATAGGCTGCCTTACAGTTCATACTTCGATTTGGCAACGTTTAACTCCCTATTATTGGCGTAGCACATATATTGCTTTAGTAATAAACTTGCTTCAACATCGCCCTCTTTATTGGTTCCATTTCAACCATGTAGTTGTTTTTATTATATATATATATATATATATACAATTGAATTACATTTATTATTGTTTCAAGCAATATTAATTATTGTTTTCTTTTTATAACTCTATTAATAAATTGAATAGCGGGATTGATTTAATAATCGTCTCTCTCTTAAATTTTAAAGGTGCCCTGCAATTAATCTAACCCTAGGCAATTAATCTAATCTGATTTAGAACTCAAGGCCTCCCAATAAGCCTGCACTTATGCCACCAATGTCTCCATGTGCCCCCCGTAAGACAATTCACATCAGCCATGTCTCATACATATATAATTGTGGGATTTTCTTCAATTCCCGAGTATCTATTTATATGCCTCTTGGATTTATAGCTGAGATACAGTTTATAAGTGCTGGTCAGTCTATAAGCCGTCCTAAGAACCTCCACCCCTGTAAGTATGCGCAGAGACGAAAGCCCTAGGAGAATCTCTAAGGGCTGAGGCGAGTGAAATCTCCGCTTCCAGTTTCGGCAACAAATTACTAGTGCCAAATTTTTGGAAAAATTTGCGAGCCAAGTGTTCACACTCCTCAAAAAGGTGAAATTGTAGTTTTGTCCATCTGGGCACATTTCTTATAGAATGGTCCCGCAAAGAGATCCACACTTTGTAGTAGTTATCTTAAGTGGCAATCGTTGTGCGAATCTTTGAAGGGCCCTTTAAGATCTTTAATTTTTATTTTAAAGGACCCTTTAATCTTTAATTTTGGAATATCTCTACTTCGCAATGTTTTTCTAATAAAATCTATATTTTCGTGTAAGCCATTTCTTTACAGGCGGTTTTTACGAGATAACGCAGAAAGGCTCAGGATAAATGGGCGTTTATAAGGCGCTCTCGTTTGTCAATATGTCGACCTCTTCGTTTCCAGTGGCAATATAACATCCTGTAACATCCTCCAACGTCAGCTAAAATTTCTTCAAACTTGTTAAATTTCTCCTTGTATCTGTACTCAATGTGCAAGTCAATCGCTTACTTGTCTGCCCAATTATTGTGACTTCCTTTGAACGACAAAAAAGCAAAACATCGTAAGACTACATATGACAGCTTTTGCCCTCCCTAGGTTTGTTGATAATTTGCTTTTAACACGAAGGCAAAATATTATAATCCACAATTATTGACGACTTGCTTTCAGTTGTAAATAATGTTTTACAGTCCGCATATTGATCATTATTTTCTTCTTTACTTTAAAATTGGATAAATTCGACAGAATATGAACTATCACTTCTTATTTCTTCCAAAGTATGCGGATGAGGGTTGTAAGATTTTGCCAACTTCTTGATCTTACTAAGGTAACTTCATGGAATATATAACTCATTTTTGGCCAAAGGAGAGACCATTTACCCTACAGCACTTTACCCTAAGATCTCTGTGAAATCTCGGAATCAGCGAATGTTCTAAGGATGGTATATCTTCCTTCAACGCCCAATAAATACCCAAACTTTCCGTGCCTATTGAACGAAAAGGCGATGAAAATGTCGCCGTCCTTTAGGAGGTGCATTGAAGTCTGCTCTATCTCCCAAAAGAGTTTGTATATGCTATCACTATCTAGGACCATCTTCATCAGGTGCCTGCCTTAGCCTACAATGCTCTGTGAGGAAACTCGTCAGTCAGATTATGCAAAGCAAATTGATGTACGCTTCAAATCTTTTGTGGTTATAATCACCCAAACAAATGTTAGCACTCTCTTTATTTCTGAGCTCTTACTGGAGGTCCGCTATCCCACCGAAGTATTTGGCCCTCATAAGAGGAGTTATAGCACCATTCCTTGCCAGGTTGTCGATCGACTAATTTCCTTCCACTACAACCTGCCCTCGCATCCAAAAAAAGGTAACTCTGCTGTTCTTGCCGAGACTTTTTTTTGAACTGACATATGAACTCAGAGCATTAATGGACAGCCTACCAATCAGATAGGATTACAATCTCCTGATTCCGATACTTCCTGTTGAGAGTAAATTAGATACAACTTCTAGTTCCATGATTGTTCTGCCTATAAATATATATAATTGTGCAATATATAATTATGCCACTTTTTACACATTTTTATGTGAACGTTGGTTTTAAAATTAAATGAAATGATCTTGTTTAATTTTATTAATAAAACATTGTTATTCAATTTTTATAATTTATTTATTTAACAGTTCAATAGAGTAATATAAATAATGATAACTGGTTTAACAGACAAGTGCTACCCTCTGTGGCACTTACTATTTATTGCACAATTTTGTTATTCTGTGTATATGGAAAACTAGGCGTGTAGTAATTATTACTGTCAACTCATTAAATATGGAAGTGCAAAACGCGTGAAAATCATAATTGTTAACAGTCGATTGAGATCTGCTAATGAGTTATCATTGTCCACTTTTCCCTCGGCTATTATTGCCAATTTTGTTTTGCTATTTTGCCTGATAGCAATTATATTCAATAATTTAATTGCAATTTTATGCTTGTATATTCAATATGTATTAGATCTAATGCATTCTCAACGTCTACTGTCTCTACAAGTAGAAAACTGTATCGACTACATGTTTAATGTCCCCTAATTGGAGTTTTTTGTCATTTTTGACCTATCTGGACGAAGGCTCAAACACTAAGCCTCTAAAATTAGTGGATGAATTATTATTATTATTTTCCTTATGTTGCTGGTTAGTAAATTGAAGTACGGGTTAGACAATGGACTTCCAAATTCCAGAATTACTGGTCCAACAACTTACGAACAATCTTAGTAGTATTCAATATAATAGCCTAATTTAGATCTGAAATTATATATACATATATTAGTGACTACACAATATAAAAGAAACCTGGTCTCCATTGGTGCCGAGGAAATCTGAAGTACACAGTATTTCAAAGTATTACTAGAGAATCTCCAAGGACTGCTCAACTCATTTAAAAAAAATCATTTGATCTCTAGAGATATTGAGTTAATTTAAATAAGCGATACAACTTACTGTAAAGGCATATTTCCAAACTAAGACTTATAGCTCAGCTGCGAATGCCTTATAAAAAAAACAAAAAAAAAAACAGTTGTGCAGTTTACTTAAATAATAAGAAATATGAATTTTGTATAGACAATTTCTGTAATCTATGTCTATTAGATTAGATTAGATTGTTGAAGAGAATTATTGCATTGCGACCTGAAAGATATATTGTGCCCTCCGGAGCCTTTCAGTGCACTGTAGGCCTCCAAGCAATATTCTATAGCTACAGACAATACTGCATCACCCTACAGTGAGTTGTAGTGGCTCCTAGGAAGAGAAAATCGAACCCGGGATCTCCGCGTGGCTAGACCAGCGCGCTACCACCTTCTTCCTCCCTTGGCTTAGGCCAGTTAACTAGGGACGGAAACCCTAGTTTGTATACTGTGTTTGTCCTTGTCTGTAAAGTGTAGAGTGTATGTAGTTTAAGTGTATTGTGGGCTGCTCTGACAAAGTGCATAGAGTACTGAGCTGTGGAAACCCGTGAGGTCGCTACTCCCTCAGTTACTACATGCAACAGATACCCCTTGCTGTCTGTGTCCGTTAGATGAACCCGATAATACCACTCAATTGTAAAATGTACGGCTTTTTCTTCTTTTAGATCTAAGTTACTTTGTAAATATCCGTATACGTATGATGATACTGACCAAGCACTGATCAATCTGTTCAACTTCACTGAATCAAATTATCTGAACAAGATCAATGACATTTTTATTTTGTATACGTATATGATTAAAAATAAGGAATACTTATAATTTAGCTCTTTTAATATTAACTTTTCTTTCTTTGGAAACCAAAATTCTGCATTACTATTGTAACCTGGATCTTTCTCTAGCTTCAGGGGTTCTTTGGTTGAAGAAATACACCACTTAATGATTTTTGGTTCATCCATATATTTTCAAGAATAAGTGATATACCTTATGTAACTTTGGCGAAACCATACCAACTCAGACAAACACCAGCCAAACACCAACGCTGGGCAGTGACGAAATTTTCCCTGTAAAGGTATTGTCTTGAGGACCAGTTACTGACCTTCAAAAATTCGTCTATAAAAGATACGAAACATTTGGTTTTACCCTTCTAACGTACTGAAGAAAAATTGAAATAGTGGGAACCGTTATACGCTTCCTTGCGCAGTCGTATATTCGAAAATAGAAATTTTAAAAATTGATTGCAGAGTGCAGCACCAGACGAACGGCCTCTCTAGCGGAGGAAAGAGGTACCACGAGAGCCGTTACACTATTACTAATTAGTTTTCGTAAATATTTTTCTTTATTGTTCACTAATTTCTTCTATTACAATGGCACTGTAATCCTATATATATATTCTCATCTAAGTATCGTCATCAAGTATTAGTTCTTTTCTTTCTTCTTTTTCTTTATATTATTTTTTATTTTGTTTGTTTACTTTTTTTGTGTGTGTTTTCTTTATATGAATTCATGTCAACTCACTCTGTATGCCTTTTAAGGCTGTAACAGAATTGAATAAATAAAAAAATAAATAAATATAAAAGAAACCTATGTTACAACAGGCGATGAAGGACAATAATTTTTTTAATGGGGTAGGGATCAGATATAAACACGCCGCGGTTCCCACGCCGTATATTTCTGGCCTTCGCTACCAACTGTAGCTTTCCACTTTTTCACACGATTGTGGGACAACACCATATTCATGGTAATCGAACCCGCTAATTTCCTAGCTTTTAAACCAACGCATGAAAGCGACTATATAATATATAGATTAAAGTTAATCTCAGTTTACCACTTTAGCCAACATTTTCATATAAAATGTCGGTGGCTCTCAAAAATATGTATTTCCTATGAAAACTCAATTTTGATCATTTTATACGATCCCAATACTTTTCCTTTTACTATGAGTAAAGAAAGTAAAAATAAATAAAAAAACCTCTGAGTACAAAATCTCCAAGATCTTCACCACTTCTTCCTTTTATACAGGAAAGAAGAATTTCCTTTTTAATGTGCTATTGCTTTTCTAAGTAATGTCAACCACTCTACTTTATAATATTAGAAAGCTGATTTCCATTGCCACGAGCTTTATTGAGAGGTTTTCGGTTTTAAGAT
>JAAEAF010003002.1:0-110566 GCA_011037195.1 Triatoma infestans
GACTGGAGGCTGTCCACTGACACTGGACAAAATATTGGAAGACAAAGAAGGTAGTGTACAAGAGCTGTACACTAAGAGTGTGCATAACAAAACTGACTATTGCTGTGTAAAGTCCAAAACAATGTATTTATAAGCTTATGACCCTCAGGGTCATAAATAAATAAAATAAATATATTTTAAGTGGATAAATTTTGTAATTTAGACATAACGATATAAAAACTAAACAGTACCTACTGCGCTAACATTTTTTTAACTTTCTATAAATCTTGAGGTAAATTATTGTTGATGTTATTGCACCAGTTGGCAATTGTCCACCCGGTCTAGCTTGTTGAACGATCCAGCCGTATCTAAGTAAGCCACTCTGATATAAATTCTTCTCTATGTCACTCTCATCAAACCAGTTGAAAATGAAAGTAGTACAAACACATCTTTATTTGTCCAATTTGCTGATCAAATAGTACATTAGTAAATAGAAAGCGTGGCAAAGTGAAAATTTGTTACAAACATTTATATTTTAACAATTCAATTACTATATTATTTTTTTCATTTTTGATAAATTACTTGTAAATTATTTTTTCTTTTCTAATTAATTAATGCATTCTTAATGAACTTTTAGTAATAATGATAAATAAAAGTCTCTCATTTCCTTTTTAACTTTGATCTAAATATTATAATTGACTTTATAATTTATACAAAAGTGTTTATATAAGGGTCATTGAATAAGTAACGAGACAAATCGCTCTAGCTCAAAAACGATTTATTTAATCAATACAAAACTTTGGCTATCAACATAATCCCCAGCAACATTTACACACTTGTCCCATCGTTCTTCTAATTTGGTAGGCCTCTGGCATAAACTTCTTTGGGTTGATCTCGAAGCCACTTTTGCACCTGACTTTTAACTTCTTCATTGGATTGAAAATTTTTTTTTTGTACAGCCTCCTTAAGGGGTCCGAAAGGGGCGAGGTCGGGGCAGTAGGGGGATGTGGAAGGATCTTCCACCCCTCTTTTTCTTGGATTCTTTGTGGGCGTCCGTAAGTGGTTTTGGAACACGTCTCGCACAAGTTTTCTTGTACTGTTGCTTATTCTGAATAATGTTATGGATAGTTCCAACACTGGCTTGCACTTCTTCCGCTATCGTTCTAATGTAATACGCCTGTTGTTCTGAATTAAAGCATTCATGCACTTCAACCGGTCGTCCACTTCGTTGCTCGACACATACACTTACACGGCCACTTTTTAACTGTTCTACCCATTTGTAAACGTTCGAACGGTTCAAACAATTATTCGGTATTCTTTCAACATTCTTTCGTGGATTTCACTACCTTTGATTCCCTCTGCAACTAAAAATCTAATCACTGAGCGTTGTTCTTCCGAGGGGCAATGCTAGAGCGGGCTCGCCATTATTGACTGTATACATTTGAGGTTATGCTTACCAAATACTCTCGAATAGCTGATGAGAAACTATGTATAGGGATGCCAACTTGACGCATTGAAACTATTGTATTGATTAAACAAAAGTTTCTGAGCTACAGCGATTTGTCTCCTTAATTATTGAATGACCCTCGTATTTTAAATTATTATATTATTCATATTCTGGGAGTATAAATATTATTAAGACGACTGAATTCTTATCGAAATTACATTGTTGGAAGTAATGTTGGTTGAGGGACTTTTTGTCTGAAAATATTGTTTTTACTTGATCTATTATTATTATTATTCATCAGTGGGGAGGGACCAAGATCTACGCTATCCACAGCTCCACTGGACCCATATAGCTACCTCAAAGAAAAACAACAACAAACCGGATCTAGGCCGAAAATCCAGACCTGGGTCTAACACCCGCAGATACACCGTGCTCCTTACAAATCGGACTATAACCTTGAAGGACCGACCAGTGATCATGAACCTAATTTCCATTTATCCATGACTGTGGAAGCTTTACTGCCATCAGCAGTAACAGCGCGAAAAACTGAAACTAAAAAAAAATCAATCTGTAATGTCGCACTTTCGGTTGATGGATTTAGCCCAAAACGTTCTTTCAGGTGATGATGATGGTATACGAAATATATCTAAACGGAATTCCACGTGTGTGTGTTTCCTGCGATTATTCTTATTTTTGAGATATTCTGTTCACACATATTTATTACAAACACACATCGCTAAAAACATTTTTAGCGTACTCAGCAGATCTCAAAACATACATATTTCCGGTGAAAGATCAATTTCAAAAATTTGGCACGATTGCAATACTTTTCACATATTTAAAAATGATGATGCCTTACTTATGAGTGAAATACGATAAGTAAGAAAAACGTCATGTGACTGTTTCACGCCAGATTCTTTTTTGCTTTAAAATATTTTTATGATTCAACATTCACATGAGGTTGATATTAGAGAAATGATTTCCATCCACTACTTCATATTTACGTTCACCATATCACTACTACCCGCATCCGGCTTTACAACTTTTAATAAAACCATATATATTTAATGCTACTTTAAAGTATAAAGTCTATACGAACTTTATGCTTGCTGTTAATGTTAAGATAAAGTATATACTAGATCATAATAAAGTTCAGTATAAAACACAAGACTTTAAATGGTTTAATATTTTATATATGTGAGTTAATTTGTAAAATTTATTACATTTCGAAATGATAAGTTATTTTAACTTTTATAGCAAACTTCTTGGGCGGGAATGCCATAAAGCATTAAATTAAATTGAAATTTATCTATTAATTTAAATATCTATTTTTGGAGGGGGCAAAAATCTGATATGAAACACTCACACAACTTTCTCTTACTGTAGTTTACAAAATTTTTTTGTAACTGACAAACTTTGTAGTTAATTATAGAATTGTATATTCAACTATGATAGCACTTTAGAGGAAAACATAACCCCCCCTACCCCAAAAGCTCCTTTAAGTGACTTTACCAGGAAAAATGTTTCAAATAAAAGCTGTAGCTCTTTATGTGTGTAGTTCACATTCCTAGTTTAAAGAATATCGTTGTAGCCTTTTTCGAGAAAATCACAAAAACTGAAAAAAACATTCAGTAAAATGGTATTTCCGGTTGAACGATTTAGACGAAAAACTTATTCTCTGGTCTCCTGAGAGCAGGTTAAGGAAATTTTAAGCTTGAATATCCTGCGATTTTTCGTTTTTGATATATGCCGTTCCACACACAAACAGAAGACCAATGGCTAAAAACCACTTTTTTTTGACTCAGGAGACCTCAGAATGAATATTTCCGGTGAAAACTCGGTATAGAAAATTTAACACAATTTCAATACTTCCTCCCTAATAACAATAAGAGAAAGTAAAAGTGCGAAAGAATTATTAAAATTTAAAAATTAAAGCCCATTTAGTATGTGTTTTAAAGCTTCTTACTTTCTATTACTATTGTGCCAGATATTAGTAATTTGAGTTTTTATCGGAAGTTCCTTGAGAAGGAAATGAAAGCGGTCGTGAAGTACTCACACAACTTTCTCTTAATTGCAATTCTCACAGTTCTAATTGAAAAATTTTTCTAAGGAAGTTGGAATTTTTACTGAATTGTTCTAAATATTCTGGTGGAATTTCATGTTATATAGAAATGGCTGGAAGCTCCACCATAAAAAAAAAGGAGCTCCATCTTAATCAGTAAATTTAATTATAAAAAAAATGCTTCATAAAATAGAATAAAATTGATAGCCCTGGATCCCAATAAATATAATAAATGGCTATGCAGCAGTATGCACTGTTACCACTAGAGAGAACACAGAATCGATTACGTGCCAAGTTTAGTAGAGTTGAGTTGTAGGTAGACCACAAACCTTGCGGTTCAAATCTAATGATCATCGTGAGGGGGCAGGCTGCTACATTTTGTTATGAACTATATGTAAGGTATAGCATTTGGAGTTCTTTGCTATTAAATATATAATATGAGATAATCGATTCATTTCTCTATGAATTTAAAATTTTATCAATTTTTTATTTCATTTTAATTATTTTTTCTCACCTGGAGACTACACATTAACACTAAACTACAACAAGCATACACCCGACTGAAACAGCTTACCCACTTATTAACAGAAACACACCACTCAAACACTCCTGTACCACACTACTCTATAAAACGCTTCTGAGACCTCTCCTGACATATGCCTGCCCAGTCTGGATCACAGCAAGTAACACACTGACGAAACGATTACAGACATTTCAGAACAAAGTTCTACGAACAGCACTAAACGCACCCTGGTTTCTCAGGAACACCCAAATACATAGAGAACTCGATATTGCAGACATACACACACACACATGACCAAATTAACAGACAGCTTCTTCTTAACACTTAACACATTACCAACAACAACACACTACCACATAGGCGAGCCTACCTCATCAAGAAGGCTGAAACCGCGACTTTATCAAGACCTCTAATTTTTTTTTCTTTTTCTTCTGTTTACCACTGTGTGTAAAGCTCTAGTGAGCTGGTCCATATATTTTGATTGTAAATAAAAAAAAAAAAAAAAAATTATTTTTTAATAGTCATCAGATGTTTTTCAATCAAAGTACTCCAAGAGAGACCATATCTGCTGCTCACCTCAACGTCTGTCTTGCTGTTTAAGGCATTAGGACAATATTTGCATTACAGGATGTCTATGGCCGTGAAGAGCCCGCAAGAGGTATCTGTTGCAAGCCCTTACTTGGGGTAGCGACCCCACGGGTAACCACAGTTCGGTACTCCATACTCTTAAACTACAAGAACTCTACCTTTTACAGACAAGGCAAACACCGTACACATACTAGGGTCTCCATTCCTAGTTAATTGGCTTAAGCTAAGGGAGAAGGAAGGGATAATAAGCTTAGAGATAGCGCGCTAGACTAGCAACGCGGAGGTCCCGGGTTCGAATCCAGCATGCTGCTCATACATATATTCTTCCTGGAGCCTCTAGATTTCACTGCCCAGTTAACGCTAGATAAGCTCGGAGGCCGGCAGTGCACTGGTAAGGCTCCGGGGGACAAATAAATCTTTTAGGTCACAGTGCAATAATCCCCGATAACAGTCTAATTTATGTCCGTGAAGGTGAGGTGATACTAAGCTGCAAGATCTTGCAAGATAGGATCGTAAAAGTTACTCATTATTGTGCGTTCCAAGGACTCTCTTCCGACAGCTAACCATTAGGGAAAATCATTTAATGGCGGTGAAAATAGATTCTTGATTAACTTATAAGGTCATAAAACATGATGAAGTAAATTGGTGTGTTACAATATGAACTTAAGAAATAAAAAATGTTTTCCTAAGAGAGGAAGTGGTTATTATAATTGTTAAATTTTCATTAATGTAAAATAGTAAAATAATAATAAAGAAAATCTACAGAATTGTTCAATAATATTTTGGTGTTTAAGATGTTTATCATTTCAAAGCCAAAAAACTGTGTGTTATGTTAATGATCATCAGAGACACCATGTTTTATGTTGTATAAACAAGTGTGTGATAGATAACATTACGTACTTCACGTGTTTGTTTATGTAGCTTATCTCTATTAAGGGGAACGTCTTTTTCCTCCCACCATTGTGAAAATATGCGTAAGAGATCTATATTGGTTAATGTATTTAAAAGTTTTACACAAGAAAGTTCGATAAAATTTTTAATTCTTTAATCATGTGTGCGATAAGTGAGGGAAAAGTTTAATTTTTTTTCGCGAAAAATAACACTTTCGTTCTGATATGTAGGATGCTGGTTCGATTTGAGAGTTGATATGGAAAATACTATTAAGTGAGCAGAGTGTTCCCACTTTCCAATCACGTTCCATGCCTCAATTTGGCAAATTGCATGGAAAGGCACTATTATTATTGGTTGAAAGTTCTTCTAGCTGTAGAAATGAAAATCTAATTTTATGCAACGATGTGCGTCAGATGGGTAGTACGGCCTCCGGTGATGTTTTTCTTTTGTATAGAACTTTGCTCGTCTGGTTTTTAACGCTTTCAATGGTATTTATTTTTTACTTTCTCTAACTGCTATTAGAGAGGAAATATTGCAATCTTTCAAATTTGCGATATCGAATTATCATCAGAAATAGATATTTTGAGAGCTCAGTGAGACAAAAAAAAAATGGTTTTTAGAAAATGGTCTCTGCATATGTGAGACAGGAAATTTCCTATCAAAATGCCTTTAACCGGAACTACCACTTTACTGAATGGATTTTGGCGATTTTCTTTAAATTTGGGATATCAACTATACTTAGAGCTACAACTTTTATTTGAAACATTTCTCCAAAAAAAAAATCATTTAAGAAAGCTTTTGGTGTAAGGGCGGTAAGTTAATTATACAAAGTCTATCATTTAAGTAATATTAATTATAATTAAATATGTTTCTAAAATTCGGAGTTTGAAAAAAAAAATTGGTCGACCGGAAGTGCGTTTTTATTGAAGTTATTTCAGTTTTCTACGATTTCATCATAAATCACCGAAGGATTTCATTAAATTTGAAACATTAAGAAGTATGAATGCAGGGACCTATCACTTTTATAGGGGACTTTTTTCTGATTAAAGAGGGGGGTTCCTCAAAAAAATCATTTTATTAAGTTTCGATTCTGCCATTGACGTAAAATTGAGGAAGACAAGTAAACATTTAGTAGAAATAGTAAGTTTGAAGAAACTTTGTCACTTAAATCTGTGTAAACTGCAGTAAGAGAAAGTCGTGTGAGTATTTCATACCACATTTTTCTTTACTTTCTCTAATTGTTGGTAAGAGGGGGGGAAGTATTACTAAGTTGCAAACAATTTTGAAAATTGAGTTTTCACCGGAAATACGTGTTGCCAACTGTCTATGATTAAGAAAGAAACGGTTTTAGTGAATCGTCTTGTGTTAGAATTTTGAGTCAGTTCTTGAACAAATCCAACACAGAAGAATTTAATCAGCTGTTTATTTATCAATTAGTTTTAATGAAGTTCCAAAAAACACAAAAACTGATAAGATCGTAAAACGTGATCAAGTAAATTGGTATGTTACAATATGAACAAAGAAGTAAAAATATGTTTTTCTAAGAGTGAAAGTGGTTGTTATCATTTTTTCAATTTTGATGATCAAAAACAAAAACAATAATTAGAAAAAACTACAGTATTGTAATACAAGAATATGCTATTAAACGGGCATTTAGACAACACACAGTTGAAATTTATTCCGTAATAAATCACACCGACTTACAAATCTTATTTGAACACATCAATCACACTCGAACTGAATATAGGTGTAATATATATTACTTTTGTATATATCTATGAAGAGAAAGTATTTGCTATCGTATCAAATTTTTGAAATTGAGTTTTTACCGGAAATACATGTTTTGAGGTCCTCTGAAAAAAGCGTGTGTTAGGAAATAGAGAACAAAATATCTCAAAAACGAAAAATCGAAGGAAGCTCAAATTTGGTATTCATTTTAGGTACTACCGTCGCTTCGCACCTGTTAAGAAGATTTCTTCTGGCAAAATCTATCAATCGAAAGTGCGTCTTTACTGACTAGTTTTCCTTTAAACTTTGAATGCTAACTGCACAGATATCTTATTACATTTATTTATAACATTGTACCGAACAATTTAATTTTCGATACTTCTGCGGAACTTGTACTGTTAAATTTCAAATGTTACATAGAATTAGTTCAGTGTTATAGGCACTTTCTGCTCGTCTACAATGTAACCATTCTACTGCCTGTGTGGATAGGTGCTTGTCCCCCTCCAACATTATATTGTTGGGAAAAATGAGTTAATTGTGATGTTTAGAGAAAATTTGTCATTTAAAAAAAAAATTCCGTTTGTCAGCAGTGGAACTCATGAAGCAAATGTAAAAAGTTCAAATTTGATACGTCGTTTGGATATTATCAAAGCATCCTAACAGTAAGTTTTCCAGCTAAATCATTTTAACGATAGTACTCTGTGATCTTTCATTGTTAGTTTTTTTTTTTTTTTTTTTTTAGGAGAAAAGATTTGCAGATCCTGGCGCACCTAAAAATATAAAATAATGGCCTGCCCACACTTCTAGCACCGGCCAATCCACCTCTGCCTCTTCAGTTCTAGTTCTAAGACCACGCCCACTGATAATTCAGATTGAACTGTTTCTTCTAAAATCTACTCCTATTTTACTCCCTCCCTTTTAAGCCACACCTATAAAAATTGCAGAAACAAAAATTTCTCACAGAAATATAGTTATCAATTTTATTTTATTTTTTCCAAATAATTGTTTTTATGAGTTGGGTGGATGTTATTAATATGACAGACAGACAGGCAGCTGCTTGCACTGTAATAAATAGAGACTAAATCCAAAGTTAAATTCTTAATTATACCCCGTATAGTTAGTTATATAAGAACTCTAAATAAAAAGCCGAATATGTTGTGAAAGTTTTAACTTGGTAATCTGAAGTATGAACAAATTTAATAACTACATTTAACATTGGACATTAATGAAAATAAAAAAATAGACATAAATGAAAAGTAAAAATCTAAATTTGCACAGAAATAAAAAGACTTTTCCGGTTTTACGCTCTCTTTTAAATGGTGCACAAATTCATATCCTTCCCTCCTCGGCCATTAATGAGTTACGTATTAACCTTGAAATATCGCAAGAGTATGTTTTATTTATACTCTCAAGTTACGTAATCGTTTTTATAGAGGAGCGAGAGCAGTTTTTGTAACATCTGACGCAGTTGTTATCGTATTTATGTGCAGAAATTTATTAACTTGTTGCTAAAGTATTTATAACTCGTATATAAAGTGCGTATTGCAATTTTATAGTTACTTTCTCTTTAAAATTGTGAGACCAATTTTTTTAATTCATATGTATCTGATTTTCATCAGAATTCTCTATGCATGAAAAAGTGGTTTTTAGAAATTTCTACATGTATGTACGTACATGGATAATGTGGCTCAAAGAGATGTGGTTTAACATCGTTTAACCGGAAGTACACTTCACTGAATGGATTTTTTTTTTTTCAGTTTTTGTGTATTTTACTTGGAAAATAATAAAATGTTGTGATGTTGAAAATGAAGAACTCAATACTGAACTTACATTTATAATTTAAATTTACATTAAACTGATTTAAAGGAGAGAAGATGTTGAAGGAGAGAGTTGTGATTAGCCGAGCAACGAGTGATGATGGTAGCGTAGTATGGTAGGGTTGGCGAGCCTTTCGTATAGATAGGCGTGGCAGAATTGTTCGCGCGGTTGAACAGCAACTGTTCGATTAACATTGGGTAGTCAGCCTTGTTGTGTGAAAATTGCACAATATTACGGTATTTCATTTACACAAGTTTGAAGAAAATTGGTTAGCCGGAAGTTCGACTTTATAGAATAGGTTTTTGAGTTTTTTTTTTTTTTTTCAGTTTTCGGAAACGATTATAACGATTTCCTGTAAATTTGGAATGCTTGCTGTATAGATATTAACGTATCACTTTTATCAGAAAAAATGATTTTAGAGGGGTAATAGGGGTCAGTTAGTTAGTTTGAAATTAAATTTACACAAGCTTTTTTAGTTTTGACCTAGAGCGCTCCCTATTAGGCCGCACAAGTATACAATTAAATTCCCCACCACCTAAACTTTATTAACGTTACAATCTTAAAGAAAATTTCTTCATTAAATTCTATTATTAGAGTAAGAGAAAGTTGTGTGAGTGTTGCACACCAGGTTTTGTTTTTTCCTTTTATAGAATACTACAAGTAATAAATTACTTTCCATACTGTTACAAATCAAGGGTTATTCTTGAATAATTTTAGAAATAATTCCATTCTGGTGTTACTTTTACTTTGAAACTTTGAATTCTAAACTTTTAAAAAAAGTATATTTTCCTTTAAAGTAACACTGTTTTAAATATGCATGTTATACAGAAACTTGCATGCTAACTAAATTCGTTTTCATTTTGTATGTCTGAGTGTAGTGCATAAAATAATGATACGAGAGTTTTATTTAAATGAGTATTAAGTTGGCAATTTTGCGTTTTCTGATAGCTGGGCAAAATTATTGTTTATATCTGGAGGGGAGAAAAATTGAATTTATTTTTATTAAAATTATTAATTATTAAAGTTATAACGAAATATTTGATTTATATAGATTTGCAGTTAATTGTTATGTGATTATAAATTAATTAAATTTAGCGTATATTTGGGGTAATTCCGTGAGATTACTCCGATGTAATAATAATAATAATATTGGAATGTGGAGCTGATGATGTCTGAAGAGTGGCTGGTACCACATTCGCTGGAGGAAGGATTGAGAAAGCTAGAGATTAGAAAAAGTCGGATTGTAGATCTGCAACAAGCTGTAGTCCTTCACTCCTACAGATTTATCCGAGGGATCTTGCGGGAAGGGTCATAATTAGGGCCCCTGCACACTACTCTGTAAATTACCTATATGCAGGTGTAAGTGCGTGTGAATGTATGTTTCATACGCGTGGGTAAAGATAGGCAAACTGTACCCCTGTTCACTTTAAACTGTTGGCTTTATGTATGAACGCTATCCAAGAACAGGTGATGTCAAGCATAGTATAAAAGACCTCCAGCGCGGTCGTTACGTGCACAAAATGTCATGCGAGTCCGGAAACCATGACTCAAACCATTCATAACCAAGTAGCCAAGATTGTGTATCAACAACAGTTGGCAGGAATGTGCAGTTTTTGTGAGAGATACGTTTGAATCCTATTATATGTATAATTACTGCATAGTGCTGGAAGATAAAAAATTGACTGATCCGATCGATAAATAAATAGATCGTACCGTGTGACTTAATAGCCCAGTTAAAGCCCAGGAAAATAAACATGCAGAGGAGGTTTTACTGATCGAAATTACAGTTTTACATTTGCAAAACTTGTCTCCCTGTTTTTCCAGAAAACGAAAGGAATTATGCAGAACTAAGGGAGGAAATTTTGAAGATGTGGCAAGCTAAAAGAGTGTCTGCCTCACTTCTAGTCCTGACTTCCAATGGATGTTCCCAAATAGTCTCCCCCGTGGCATTAAACGCTCCAGCCTATAAATATTAATGGAGAAGGCGATCCATATTCAGTTCATCTAGAATCGTGAGGCAGTTTTGTAACCTACCTCCTGTAGAAGGAGAAAGAGCTTGGCGGAAGTCCATTCTTAATCTAGGGTATGTTGGCGTGGAAGATAATGAAAAGGCCTCAGCCAATTCCCCCTCACGGGGACCGCAGTCTTTTTGCTGGATAAACTACCTGACTTTCTCCACGAAAATCTCAGAGAAAAACCCGGATTCAGTAAGAAACAATTGCTCTATAGGAGCGATCAGCAACCTATTTTTTTTTGCACTGGATCAAATTTTACAAATGGAATAAACGCCATTGCGTTCGTGGGTCCCAACTACCCAAATTGGTAAAGTGCTCCATATTGGGGAGGGACAATTTATTTCCATTTCATAGTTTTTTATCTCATTTTTTAATTGTTCAAAATTATTAGTAGCTTAATCTAACCTGTTTTGTAATAAAAAAATAATTGAAATAGAAAGAAAATTCAATTTGTGATGGGCTTGGCTCCTTAGGCTCTCTGAGCACGCTATTTAAAACATTTTATCTATCAAGTTCACGCCTACAACCAATAGACTGTGCGCGTGAATTCGACTAGTATTATTCCATGATTTATACTAAAATTAAAATTCGTTAACAAAGAAACACACTTTAGGATATCATCTGAAATGTTTACGCTCATGTCTAAATTGCTAATCTATCCCTAGATAACGCCCTATGACTGAAGCATACAACAGTCTGAGCTAAAATAGGCAGCAAACGCTAATGGATTATCTCACAGGACTTTGTAGACTTCGTGAATCATCTGAAGAAGATAGTAGGCTTGAACGCGAGCGCTTTGCAGATTCTTTGGGAAGGTTGAGAGGAAAGTTTATTGTATGGCATTCCCTAGCTACATACTGGGTGTGCAAGGAAGAGATATTCTCCCTAGAACTTACCCAGATTATTGGAAAAATAGATCTGGATGGGATGCTTTAGTCTTGAGAGGAAAGTATCCGGGGAGGGGGCTCTTTCAAAATTACAGTGCACTATAGAATATTTCTATGGGTGCGTCTTCGTGATTACGCTAAATCCATATAGTAGGAAAATCACAGTTTCCATGTTTAGGATGTCATTGTTATTTTATTCGTCTTATTAGGCTGTGATGCTCGCACAAGGTCGTCAAGTAGCGATCTTAGAAGAAGCGACCTTAGCCATTCCATTCCATTAGCGATCCCTAGGCTATTTTTTATTTTAATCCTTTATCTTTTTGGAAAAGTTTTTAAGCTATTTCTATGAAACTGGAATGGCTGGAGAATGCAATGCGAAGAATACATCATTTCTATTTTCTCTCACGTCTTATCTTTTTTTTCTTTGAGTACTTTTATTATTAGAAATCCAAGAATTTCTCAACACTATAAACATTCTTGTAGTTTTCTTTACACAAAGCAACCATACTCTTTGTAATTTCGTTTGAAATTTCTTGGGCCCATTGTTAGGATATTTTAAAAGATACGTAATTATGCCGGACTGTTTGCACCTATATTTGGACTGCATTTTCTAGGCGTATTAGGTAGGAATTGTTACTTAGAATTTTGTTCATTTAACTGCTAGTAATTTTGAAAAATAAAGAACAAAAATTATTATCTAAACAATGTAGGAAATACCATGTTTTATTGTCTCAGACATGAGTGAATGGTATTCACTGTTACTACCATTTTTATTGTTATTATTTTTATATAATTTTAATTTCACAGAACAAGTCGGTTATTTATTAAACTCTAATCTGGTTTCAATGTTTTTATATTGCCTTGTTTCTTTGGAATTTATTTAGTAAAACAAGATATACCTTAAAAAAGAAATTATGTATCGAGTTAATTTTAGGGTCACTTTGATTTTACATAATTTGATTAAAACAGAAAAATATATAATTTTTTTTATAATTGGTGATTGAAAATTCATTTTTGGAAGGTTTTAGGAAGGAGGAGGTTATATTATCTTCAAAAAAGTCGTTTTATAAAGGTTGGATTCTCCCCATTCATGTAAATTGTAGACAATTAAACATCTAGTATGTTTGAAAACATTAATCGATTAGTAAATTGCAGAAAGAGAAAGTCGTGCGAGTGTTACACACCAGAATTTTTTTTCTAAGGATCGTGTGTCCGCCTGACTGAACTAAAACTACATTGCAATTACTCATAATAACTACGAACATAGGTCAGTCCTAGGATTAAACCGCCTAGCTAGCTCTAGAAATTATGTAACATTAAATAGACTCCTAAACTTCAGTAATTCTCACAATGTTCCTTGTGTAAATATTATGCAAGATCAAAGTATGGCGTATTTGCGATTATCGGTGGATAATCCATCGTCTCGTCCCACTAAATATTGTTCAACTCACTCACTATTCCACTAAAAAGGCAACTAAAAGTTGAAAGCTATTAACTGCAAATGCCAACTATGAAGTTTTGTCCACTTAATGTTATTAATTTCAAAGGGGTGAAGGAGGTGCTTTATAATTATCTCTATTTTCCTTTCCCCACCATTTGCCCTTATTGTCCCTAGGGATATTCTCAGGAGTGGATTTGATTCCAATAGTAGTATCCCTAGTATACATACTCATCCACGTTTACCCGCCACCCACTCACTCACACATCTAAATGATAGAACGACGTTACTATACACAAGGGACAAGTAGAGAGAGAGAGTGAGTGGTAGGTAGAGAGTGGTGTGTTACTACAATACGTGACGATTCTCCCTTCGATTTAGTTTTAGAAGAGAGAAGCAATCGATATCCAACTTCGATTTACTTTCGCTTGTATTACTTTTTTCTTTTCTCAAGGCCTTCTGGTTTTTCCCTTACATTAATTTAAATTAATTTTTGTATTAATAATAAATAAATAAAATGAGAAGAAAAGCGAGTTTGATTATATTTTTATTTATTTTATTAAAGTACGTTTTCCAGTCTGTTAATAAATAATTCTAGTGAATGTTTTTTTCATTCTTTTGTAGAGTGATTTGTTATTAACTTTCAAAGTATTAAGGCCATTATAGAATTTCTAGAAAAAAAGAAAGAAAAACAAGCTTTTTCTTACAGATTGTTTTTGTTCATTAATTTATTATAAGCTTACTTATATTTTTACTTTTTACTGCTACTTTCTTTTTAATTGTGAAAAAAAGAAAAGTAAATTTGGTCAACTTAAGTACACAATAGCAAAACTCTCTTTATATTATCTTTAAACTGACAAGTATTAATATTTATTTACGACTGTGTTCTATATAAGTAAGACGCAATTACTGTCTTAAGCTGTCTTATGCGCGCAAATATTATGACATAAAAACGTAAGGAAATGTGAATGTTGACATTTTATTTTGGTAGACCCGACTTTTTTTTTTCACTTTTAGTCTTGTAAACGGCTCCAAACAATTTTCATTCCACTTCATATAACCATCTACACATATAAATAAATATCTGTTACTTTTATTTGAAACACTTTTCTGGGAAAATTTATTGGGGGGATGGGTGGTTCCTGAGAGAATGATATGGCTATACTTTCCTCTAAAATACCACTTCCGTACAAAGTTGGGTATTGTCACGTATAATAATAGTTTTTTCATTATTGTTTTTAAGTAGATTATTATAAGATTGAATTGAATCAGGTTAATTTGGAGACACCCACTTGTGTAACAATACAGTAATCAATTTATAGTTTGAATATAACGAATAGTTTGAATTACTATTATAAATATAACTATAATAGTAGCACTAAAACTTAATTGAACAAAGTATGTTTATTTGTACAATGAGTGAGGACTTAGCTGTGCTGGCACTTCTTATCATATCTTATAACTTCCCTTCATTGATTGGCTTGAAGGTTTAGGGGAACTAAACAAAAAATAATCTGATGTGAATCACCCACACGAGATACTCGTATTGCAATTTATTCAGTTAACTTGACAGACTAACTTTTGCTAATGTTTAGTTGATCTTCAGTATTTTTTGTAGGGACCATAATCTTCCATCCAGTCCTTCAGTCCTCCCTAAAATTAATTTTCTAGGAAAACTATTTCAAACAAAAGTGAGAGCACTAAGAAACTTGTATAAGTTAGTATCTCAGGTTTAATGAAACCCGCTGTACCTTTGTGGAGAAAGTCCCAAAAAACTGTTCCGTAATATTGCAATTGCGGTGAACCGATTTTCTTCAAACTCGGAATTTCGGTACCATATTTCATTGTAATTAATATTATATACCTGGGATTTTATCTGTTGTAGCATGCATATTTATATTGCTTTTGACCGGTTTCGGTTACTCATCCATCGTCAGAGTAAGTCAAGTTAAGTCAACTTCTCATCAAGTTAGTGTAGAGAATTGACTTCAGCTGAATGTTTCCGTTACACTCGGCACTTGTTGGCTTCTTGGTTATGTGTACGGGAGTTTAGAAGGTTATGTGTGTGTTTGTGTGTATTTAATGACAAATGGAATAAATAATAAATTATGATGAGACTTTAGAAAATAGTGCATACACTATGATTAGACATTAGAATTCTAACGTCTAATATAATTTAAAGTAATTCCATTTTGTCATTAAAGACACACACATAATAGTAACATAACCTTATAATTTCTCGCACATATAATCAACAAGCCAACAAGTGTCTAGTGTAATAGAAATATTCAGTTGAAGTGAAGCTCTCTACACCAACTTGATAAATTTACTCTGGCGATGGATGAAAATCCGAAATCGGTGAGGAATAAAAGAAATATCCATTAAAGGTTCTACTGAAATTCTAAATTGAAAGTGTATCATCTAGAGATATTTTCCGTGATAGCCTGCTTCTTTTTGTGGTCATCGAAGTAATTGAAAATATCTCTGATGCTTTCCAGCTCTACAAAACCAATCACAATAACTAAAAGTATAACTGTAAGTGCAACTTTAGCGGTAATAAGTTTCGAAGATTTTTAGAATTTTCACGAAAAAAAGTTCCCAGCAAATTTTTCTTTAAATTCGCAATACTCATTTTACAGTTTTTGGAAAACTACCAGATGTTATCTAGCATTGCGGACCCTCCTCCACACATGTTCAACAATATTATATAGTGGATACAATAGTATAATAAACTGAAATGACACTTTAGAGGAAAACTTAACCCCACTATTCCTCCGTGAACCCTCATAAATGAATTTTCCCGGAAACAAGCTACAAATAAAAGTGACAGATTTACACGTAAATATTGTATATACAAAATTTAAAGAAAAATATTGGAGCCATTTTCGAAAAAATCGCAAACAAACTGAAAAATCCATTCAACAAAGTGATATTTCCGGTTTTGATTCGTCGTCTTATTGTCGGGTCCCCAAAGCATTTAAACTAAATATCACGTTTGAACTTACTAAGAAATTTCCCATTTTTGAGTTATTATGCTGACCTCAAATTACACAGAGGGAGAGATTGAGAGGGGATGTGTAATTCCTAAAAACCATATTTTTTTTTTTGCTCAGGGTCCCTTCTTAAAAAGTGTATTTCCGGTGAAAACTCGATATTGGACAAGATTACAATGATTTCTCTAATAGCCACTTAGGAAAAGTAAAAATGCATATTAAAATAAATTTATGAAACCTATTGGAAATTAAAATGTTGACGCGCGTCTTTTTCTCGGAGTTTTCTAAAAAAATTTATTTAGTTTTTTCAACAGAAATTAATATATATATATTTTTTTAAATATCTATTTGGAATTTGTATGAGAAAGTCATTTCAGTGTTTAATATTAATTTTTTTGTATGTCTCTCTGTGTTGCAGTAATCCTGTGATGAAATTCTAGAAGAACAGGAAATTGGCATCAGGTGGACCGACCACCGGGTCTATATATACATGGGGTGAGTTTACACTTCGCCATTACACAAGGTAGGTAACTTTTTTATATTTTTAATTTTTTTTTTTTTTTCGTAAGATTAGATATCATGCGATGTTTTAATAGATAAGATATAACCGGCTGTAGATCAGTTACTTAGCGGGGGGCATTAAAAAATTAATTTAGTCTATATATTTGAATTGCAGGACTAGTTTTGTTTGTTCCCTCTCCTTTTGTACCCATTATTTATTCAAAAGAAACAGAGTGAGTGAATTGTAGAGGGCGGCACTTGTTGGTTCTTCGACCACGGTCCCACAATTTCCACGCTTTTTCTACAGTGCTACATAATATATATATATATATATATGCCATAATATTTTTTTTGTATATAAAGTAATAATTATTGTTGTACAAGTACGAGTATTTTTTTCTGCGAAGGAAAATAGTAAAAACTCTTGGGATATTTCAGGGTAGTCTATCTATGTCGCTTATTTATGAACACTGGATTCTTACAGTCCATGAGGCGAGCACAGCAGCGCAGCATATCGCTAAAATATGCTCGTGAAAATAAGGTGACAAGAATCCAAAATAAGATATATTTTCCTTTGAGATCGTTGTTTATTGTGAAAATTAAAAAAAAAAAAAATTATATACCTACCTATATATTTTTTTTCTCGCAACGTTTGTTTTCCACAAACCCTACGGCCTGGTTAAATCACCCATGGCAATTTTTCAACCTCTTCTTTTGCTGTTCGTTTTCAATTCTCTCCTTTCTTCAAACACGTGGCTGTCACAGACTAGGAAAGGGTGAGAAATGAAGCCCTACGGAAATACATAGCACATATAAAGGAGTGAGAGAGAGTGCAAGAAGAGAATAGCTTTAAAGTAGAAGTACACAAGGCTGGGGAGGAAGAAAATGGACAGACATTGTTGGTAAAGTCTGACTGTCTGTCTGTCTGTCAGTTTTGTGAGAGTGCGTATTTCCTTCATTTTTAACATCCTCTCTTTCTCTTTCTGTACATTGTCATTTCTCTCTCTCTCTCTTTCGACTGGATTCAGCCATTGTAATTGAAAAAATACGCTTTTCACTTCACTTGCCCTGCATAACATGCACGCTTAAAGGGGAGAACGAGAGAATACCAAAAAATATCTGGTTGTAAACACTCTGACGATGTTCTCTTACCCCTGTGTTATTAATACAATTATATGGAAATTAATCAGTATTTTTTTTTTAACTTCAAATTTTAGTTATTTGCTCTAACATCAATGGTGGCGGAAGGGAGAAGTTTAGACCTACTCCAACCAGACGGTAAATTGAGAAGTAATTACATTATAGTCCGGAAGAGCTCACGAATAACATTAAACCAATCCAAATAAAATTTGAAATATGACGCTACAAATTCCGTAAACTAAAAAAAAGAATTTTATTTTATTTTTTTGCCCTTAATGTTTCAAATAAAAGATGATAGGTTTATTACACATCTGCGCAGTTTATACATGCCAAGTTTAAAACAATTAGTTAAAGGCCTATTTTCAAGAAAATGACAAAAATCTTGAAAACCTAGTGTGTAATAAATTCCACTATACCGACTTCCGGTATACCGATTTTCTTCAAATTTGAAATTCTAGCATTACTTTTTTGTGTATCTTAATATTATGATATTATGAGCATTACAAGTTTAAGAAAGTAGTTGGAATGATGATGCCATTTTCGAAAATATCGCATTTCTGGTTGATGGATTTTGCCCAGTTGCTAGACCATACATTGTATCGCATTGGTAACTTAAGAGGAAAGTAGCGCTACTGTTCGCCCATATTTTTTTCAGGAAAAATGTTACGAATAAAAGTGTAGGCATTTATGTATGTAGATAGTATAAGAAGATTAAAGAAATTTTGGGAGAAAAAATCACTTCCGGTTGACGGAATTTTACCCGAAATCTTCGTGTCTGATGCAATGGTAGTATCTAAACGGAATACTAAGTTCGGGCAGACCATTCGCTAGAAAACATTTTTTCTCGTACTCAGAGAATCTCAAAACAAGTATTTCCGGTAAAATATTCTAAATTTTGGCACGATTGCGCAATACTTCCTCTAATCAGGTGGAAAATAAAAAAATCCAAATTTAAAATAACAATGTCAATTATAATTTGTTGCAATAAACATAATAAGGGTGCCATGTGATATTATCATAAGATTTTTTTATTTATTACGGAACAAATTTCATTTCGCGCCCTTTTGTGTTATTTATCATTTTATCATTATGAAATGTTTACTTTTTGATATCGTTTAGGGTGGGTTTTTTTTTTTTTTTTTAATGTAAAAATATCAGAATGTTATCAATGGAAATTGAGTTATTTATCACTTTTGCTTGAAGTAATATTATAACAGAAATATTGTTTCTTCATTCATTTATTTATTTATTTTACATGAATGCAGCGCCATTGTTTATATTTAAATTAATGAAGTGTTTTTTATAAAACTTCGAAAAAAAAAGAAAACGCTCAGTTTCAAGTTTTTTTTACAAACAAACATTTCATTATAGAAGTGTTTTGATTTTTTTCGAAAAATCTGGGGTTTACCTATATGTATATTATTGATTATTTTAAAATAAACTAAATTAGGCTAATATTTTTACTTTTTCTTACTCCTGGTTCTAAGAGAAAGTATTGCAATCGTGACAAATTTTCGAATATTGAGTTTTCACCGGAAATACATGTTTTTTGAGATTTTCTGTGATCGAAAAATGTGTGTGTGTGTGTTTTTTTAAATAAAATATCTCAAAAAGGAGAAACCACAAGAAACTTGGTACTTCCGTTTACGTTTCGAGATCAGACACGAATGACTCGGTTGAAATCGATCAACCGGAAGTGCGACTTTACAGGGATCTTTTTGTTTTCCAGTTTTTTTTTTTTGCAATTTTTAAACTTCATATACTACTAAACAGATAATTGCCTATCACTTTTATCTCTCGGTGGAGCAATAATGTTAAGCTTTCCTCTAAAAATGTACCACTTCAGTAAAATTTTATGGTATTACTACCTATATAATATTTAAGATATATTAATGAAGCATTATGCTAGAGTTTCAAATTTGAAGAAAATTGGTTGACCGGAAGTGGAAACTGTCTTTGCAGCTTTTTGGAATTTTGTCGAAAACAGCAGGAACGATTTTTCTTTAAACATGGAATTGTTAATTCCACTGATAGAAACGAATAACTTCAATTTGGAACGTTTTTTCTGAAAAAAAAAAAAAATCTTTTAGTAGACCTATCAGTTAGTTTTAAATTTAAACTGCCTTTGTGACAAGAGGGCGCGCCCACGATATCCACTCAGATATTTATATATTACCCCTACCACCTTTTTTTTTTGCCAGCCCAAATAAATTTTTTTTTCTCTTAAACGCTTCTTGACATGAAACTTCATCAATTTATTCAAGAAAACATGTGCGCTAAAGAAGATTCCCTTTCTTGTCGGAAAATTGTGAATATAAGCTTATGCGATAATCCTAATTACGTAACTATTTAAACATTACATTTTAATTACGCTTGGTGAATGAAAGCAAATTTTTTAAAGTAGGTAATCTCATTCATCAAGAAAAGAAAAGGAAGCGTAAAAAAAAAATTGTCCAAGGGAAAAAACGAAATGCACAGACAAACTAGAATTTTATTCTATATACTAGATAGATCGATATCTATAAACGATAACCAAGAAATTTAATAAGAAAACTAACTCTAATAGACTGTTACGTTTATATTTCTATTTTTCCAAATGACAGTCCATATAAATGAATTGGAAGTTTTTTTTTTTTTTTAAAACTTGAATTGTAAAATTGTTGTGGAGTGGGCCCTGCTGAAAAACTTATAGTCGATTATCGATCGGATCATCAGGATATCTTTTACATGGAATAATTAATTGTAAATTAAAACTGATTACTAATTCTATTAATCATTTATGGTTGGGTTGTTTCTTTCCTTTACAAATTGCCGACTATAACTATATACATACATATATAAACATTTTCTTCTCAAAAATCACTTTTATAATATAAAGAAATATTCGTGATTATACGTATTCATTCCTGGTTGTTTACAAGCTATATGAATATATCGTTTGCAAATCGATTTTGTTGCATTTCCGTAAAAGGTTTACATTTTTTTGTTCTTACTTGATGCTTCTAGTGAGAATTATAAATGGAATAGAACGAACTCTCAGAACCCTTTTGATGCTTTGAGGCTTCTATACTCGAGTCATTTCACTCATCATTTATTCAGGCACCTTTTTATTTCTCCAAATAAAAAAGAGGATCGTGCCGAAATCTTCGAAATTGATGATGATGATTTTACCGGAAATACATCTGTTTGAGGTCCTGGTTTTGGCGAATGATATGTGTGTATGTGGTGTGTTTTTACAGAATATATCAAAAACGAAAAGTTGCAGAAGCTCAAAATTGGTATTCTATTTGGACACAAAGATTTCGCACAAAATCCATCAACCCGAAAGTGCGACTTTACTGTTTTTTTTTGTACATTGCGTTGGAACTTGTTTAGGTCGGCTTTCCTTGACGTCCGGAAGTTTCGCTGTAACTACTTTTGTGGTGTCATTTTAATGGTACAGTTGAGCGTATTTCAATCAGCCCGTAACATGGATCAATCGGAAAATGCCAACTTTGGTATTTTTGCCTGTGAATGGGCTTTACAATTTTAGTCTCCAGCTAGCATCCTTTTTTTTCTTTAGATTACCTTTGTGTTTACACTGATCTGACCACTATACTTGGGAATGGTCTCTTAAAAAGCCTTTCTCCCACTAACGGTAATGTAGGACTTCTTGGGAAGGATTCCTTTCGTGCCTTTATCCTAGCAAGCAAGTAAGAGCAACAGTCCGGCGAGCACTTACCCTAAAACCGTTGACATTAAGAGATATTTAAAAGAAAAAAATTAATGAAAAGCGTTTACCCGGGAAGTAGTGCTTCCTGTTTCCAATTTTTCGATTGTTACCAATGACCGTTTCGATAATTCTGTGACCGTTATTTCAAATTACATCAAGTATTAAACAATAAGTTTCATAGAATTCCGTTGTGCTATTTCGCTTGAATAACTTTACAAAAAAAAGGCGTGACATACATACTTGATTTCCTTTTTTGCGTTAATAATTAATTTCGCTCCAAAATAAAAACCTATGAACAATAATAGTATTAATTTTCTTAATGAAAACTGTACATATTGACTTTTCCAAGTTAGGTCCCACCCCCCTACTCTAGGGTTACTATAACAACACCGATTTTAGACTCCCGTCAATATTGTAATAATCCGAACTCTCCCCTAGCTAACTATAACCGGAAAAGCTTTAGTAATCCGAGTACACACTTTCTGAAACTTCCACCCTGAAGTGTTAATTTCCATTTATATGTCTCTCACGTTTATGGTTGTTTCCATGCACTTTTCTACTTGTAGACAATTACTATTTTTTATTTTTTTTATTTTAAATTACAAGTTATAGAAGTAAATGGAAATGACGAGTTAGAGTCTCTTTTAATGGCGTTGGATATTTTAAAGTTCCTTAAGTCCTGTAAGGTATCTAAGAGAATGCGAATGTTTCACTCCATCTTGGTGTGTGCGTGTTTCATCGGAAATACAAGTTTTGAGGTTCTCTGCGTACGAAGAAATGCGAATGGACTCTCTGTTTTCTTTGTTGTGGGTTTTCCAAATATCTCAATAACGAAAGAAATCCCAGGTAACTTAAACTTGACATTCCATTTTAAATAATTATCACTGCATCTGACACGAAGGCATTCAGTCAAAATCCATCAACGGTTGCAATTGACTGATTCCCCCACCTTTTCCTTTTTATGTTTAAGTGTTAGGTGGAAAATGGTTCTAACAATTTTTTTTCCATAAACGTTAGTAGAATCAGTGCCAAATTTAAAGAAAATTAGATTGATTAAATCATAAGTGCGATATTGTTACAAAATAGATTATACAGAGATGTTCTTAAGCCATCAAACTTTTGAGTTCCTGAAATTTACTTGAAGATGGGCTCTCAAATTTTTCTTAAGAGGAAAAATTGACTTTAGGATTATCCTTGGGAAGAAATGTGTGAATTAGGATGCCGTTATAAAATTGCTTTTGCTGATGGCCGACTGAGTGCTCTGCCATCAACAGGTCACTTCAGATAGATCTGAATACTCTAAAAGGCAACTTTCACCACCTAGTTTTTACATACAGTGGTTCTGTGTTGAACTAAAGATGTTTAGAAAATGTTCTAAGTCTGTACTGAGCAAGGTTCAATATAGCAAGGCATAGCAAGGTTCAGCAAGCAAAGCAATATAAATAAATGCCAAATATCTGTACAAATTAATGGCTTAATGACTCCTAGTAAGAGAAAGTATTGCGATCGTGTCATATTTACGAATTTTCCCGTTGTACACACATATTTCCCAGGAAAATTGATTTTCTGAAGGTTCTAGGGAGGCAGCAGTAGCGCCCCTCTAAAGTACCACTGCATTACGTATGTGTGACATTTTAGTACTGTTCTATCGGCTGTATATTAATTGGTTGTAATTTAAAATACGAATAAAATGGTCAACCGGAAGTGCGACATACACTATAGGTCTTTTTATTTTTATTTTCTTTTAATTTTCTCGAAAACGGCTTCAACGATTTTCTTTTAAACGTAGCATCATTCTAACTGCACTGGTATAAGCCTATCACTTTTATTTGAAAGACTTTTTCGCAAAATAGGTAGTTCTGGGAAATATATGTGGTTAAATTTCAAATGTTCAGTATTATTGGCGCCCTCTGTTGGACTATATTGTAATCATTCTACTACCTGTCTGGGCAGGTACTTGTCATCCTTTCACCTCTATGTTTATGTTGGGGACAAATGAGTAAAATTTCAAGTTTAAACAACATCTGTCATTTTATATATAATTCTTTTTAACATTAATAAGAGAAAGTTGGTGTGTGTTTTTCTCGCAAGATTTTATTTACTTTTCCTTACTAACCACTTAATCCAATAAGCTTAAAAAGATATAAATATGTAATTGACATAATATTGTTCTGCTATGATGCGTCATTGGGTGATGTCATCACATACACACATACACCACTGTATATGTATGACTAATCCTAATTATTAATAATCACAATTATTTCATTATTTAAATAAATAAATCGTGATATTATAATTTTTATTATTTTTATTTTTTGCCTTATTATAATTATTACTATTTTATCTTCATTAATTATACATTCTTTACTAATTCCAATGATTGATTAACAATGCTAGACTTTCACTATTCTTGTAAATTTCAATATAAAATATAATGTATTAAAAAATGATATTTTCAAATTTATTTAATTTTTTTTTAATTAAATAATTTAATAATTAATAATTGTTTTAATCTCACTCCTCATGCAATGGAACCAATAGCTAGAAAAATTCGCCATAGAAAAGCTGGACCCAGTATTTTCATGAGCAACCGCATCAAGGCGCCACTACTGCTCTATACCAAGGGACTTCAACCACGCATTATATCCTCCTCTGTTCACACCCACTGCAATTTATTGGCGTAGATCAACATCTACGGTCATAGGCCTCCGAGCAGTGTTCTCTCGTTAAAAACAGCACTGACTGCGCAGACTCCTAGGAAGAAAGAATCTAAGGGTCTCGAACTCCGCGTGGGGAACGGTCCAGCGCACTACTACTGAGCTATTTTTTCCCTTTTTAACAACATGAATAATAAATGTTTAGTCTTGTTTAGCTAAAATTGTTTGTTTATAGAATTAGAACGTATCAGGAGATAATTTGCGTGGTGTGCCCCAAAATTCCAATTGCCTAGAGATCTTTTGTGGTTTAATCCGGCACTGCTTTTGGTTAACTATGGTATCATCACTTGTGAGATGTGAGTGCACATATTGTTTTGGAAATAAACCTCTGAGGGCTCAATTTCACGGGTTTTTCTTTAGAGTGCCCAATTTTACATAAATACTTATCCTCTTCACAATTATTTTTACCCATAATCCAGTTAAATTAAGAAATAGGACTTAACGATTATTACCAGGGATTTTTAAATATAGCGTATTAATTAACTATTAAAAACTAAATGACACATTCTTATGGAATTTTCCAGGGTAGGATAATAAATCTTCACAATTTAATGATTTAAAACGGTCATTGACCAATAATGAAATTTCTAAATTATTTTAATGCTACCGTATGTACGTATTTACAATCATTTCTCTCTTTATCCGGACAAGTATTTCAGTAAAATGGTACGTGCCGTTTATCGGTGGCTGATGATGATCTGCAGGAATTAATTTCCTGCTTTTGGATAATAATCAGGATAAAACAGGAAACCTGTGTGTTGATATTATTGTAATTAGTGTGTCGCTGTCGTATTATTGTTATATAAAGGAAAGTCTTTGTCTTTCAATGTTCCAGTAAATCTCAAGCCCGTCAACTTAGTGTTGTTTACACTGTACTTCTTCTTAATGAATTTATTAATCGTTTGATGTTGTTTCATCATTAAAATTAATAAATGTTTCATAATTAAAACGTTTATTAATTATAAGATATATTAAAGGAAATAATACTAATTAAGAGGTATTAAAGAAATTAATTTTAAATACTTCTCTGGTAACTTTGCTAAAAATCAGATTCCTCCTTCTTTTTTTAACCTCCTATTAATTATAAAGTTTCCTTTGTAGATTTAATTCGAGATCGATTTCATGGGAACTGAATTAAGAAAGGGTTTTCTAGTTTTTGAGGGGGGATAGTGGACTTGCTATTTTTTCGTGTATGTTAGTGTTCCGGCAATATTGCTGCTAGACAACAGATATGCTCATTTCCGTCCACACATTTCTGAATATTATTTTTTATTTTCTTATTGATGTAAAATGAATATGAAAATATTTATTAACAAGTGAGAAAAAGAGGGCTTTTACACCCTCGAGTTCTGAGTTTGACCGCACGAACGCAGCGAATACATCATACTAGACGAAAGTTGTAAAAAATAATTTGCTCACGAGTTAAATATTAGATTTTTTTTCTGCATTCGCTCCAATCAATCAAAAATTGAATTCAAATAAGTATGTGAAGAAGTTGTCTCAAAATAGAAGGGTTATTCCTTTTAGGAAGGTTATTATAGGGGTTAAGTATGTCAAAAATTTCATAATTAAAATATATATAAATATTTCTCATATACATTATTATTATTATTATTATTATTATTATTATTATACGTGCAATAGAAATAAATATTTATATGATTATTCCTATGTGGCATCACTTCGCATAACAAGTAACTTTCTCACACTAGTGAGAGAAAGTAATGTGTAGCTCATTTGTGTGTGAAAGTTAATATTTCTTCACAAAATTTAGTGTAATTTAATTGTCATGTTATTCAAGGATTGAAAAAGAAAAAAAGTTGTTGAGTAATTCTCTCTCATTAAACGTGTTCGTAAATAAAATAATTCAACACCGAAAAATCGCAGAAAGCTCAAATTATATTATATAAAGTCATCTGAAGATACAAAGCTTTCAAAAAAAAAAAAAAATTGCAATTCCACCGGAAATAAATATTTTGAGAAAATATTCCAAATTGAAAAAAAAAATTAGTTTAACCAGGGTTTTTTTTATTTTTTTTATTTTAGTTTTTGTCCCTAAAAAGCGGTTAACAACGAATTTTCTTTATACGTACATTGCTATTTATTTGCACAGATTATATATTGCATTTCTTTCTTAAACATAATTTTTCTGGCAAAATTGATTTTAAACGGGTCTGTGGAATGTGTGGCGTTAAATTGTATAATATGTTATTGTTGGTTTGTTCATTGTTATTGGCCCTCTTTACTGGACTTCAATGTAATAATTTCTGCTTTGGGTTAGATAAAATATGTAATTTCAGCACCTCCGTATTACTGTTAGGGCTAATAAAAATTATTCCAGTTTTAAGAAACTTTGTCAATTTTATAACTCCTCTAACTGCAGTGAGAGAAAGTTTTGTGTGAGAGTTGCGCACCAGATTTTTTTTATCAATTTGTCGCGATTACGCAAAAACTGTTTCAATAATTTTCTTTACTCTTCGCATAATTGGGTGTCTGTAACTGTCTATTTGAAACATTTTTCTGAGAAAATTGATTTTTCAGAAAATTTCCGGGGAGTTGCGATTTTAATCTTCCCACTGGTTGTACGGTTCCTCTATGAAAATATAATTGTTTAGAAAAGCTAGAAGTGCAAAACACTGCAGACTTACAGGCAAGCACAGAGGGTTTCAACTTTATTTGCGTCTTAATGTTTAATGACGCTTCCCTTGGGAATTATCGGGACTTTTCAAGTCTGCCTGCCTTTCGTGTATGTGTATGTGTTGTTAATGCATTCTTCATATGATTCAAGCGTTCACTGATTATTTGGTTTCTTCTTCTTTGAAGATAAAAAAGTGGCGTGCTAGCAAAATCTACGGGGAATAGAATGGTAAAAAGCCATTTCTGTCTCCATATACTTAATACGTGAAGCGTATTTCCGTTACTTCCGTATATCCTGTTCGACAGTAATTTTTGGAAGAAGCCTTCTTCATTCTTTGCGCCCTTTAATCAATGCTTTGATTTCATCCTTTACCACCTCCTATTTCCGTTTTCCACTCACAAAAATATTGAAGATATATTGTCTGTCTTCTTCTATATAAGACCTTTTCATCATTTCCACATGTTCATAGACCGTGCATTTTCATAAGAGTGTCTCTCATTGTTAATCAAGATTGTAAACCAGATCGATAAACGGCAATTGTATGAATAAAGAATTTTTTTTTTTTTTCAACAGCATTCATTAAGTAAATAATTAAATGTATTTTGAAGATAGAAAATAATAAAAATTCGGTGTGAAATATCTCCCAACTTTCTATTATTGTAATTTCCAAAACTTTGATTAACATATTTTCATCTTAATTGGAATTTTTCCCCCTAAATAGTTGATTGTCCTCATTATTATTATTGTTTACTGGTACAACCGTACATTACACTTGTAATGTTTATATCGTGCAGAAAAATCTCATATAAATTAAAATAAATTACAAATAATATAATCGTTCTAAATTAAATTTAATATTGGATTTTTAAATATAACCTTAAAACTTAGATTTCACACTAATCTTAAAGCTGGGATTTTTGAAAGGTTGGGTAATAGAGGACACTTCGTAAGATAGAATTCCTTTTTAGTTAGAAGAAAAGGAAGCTTCCTTACTTCTACTCTCCTGGGATGGAGGAATTTTATATATCACGATAATCCTTTAACAGGGAGAAAGGTTGAAAACAAATTTTATGGCAAAAAAAGAAGACTGGAAACTGTGAATAGAAGAAGCTGTAGAGGGCTCCCCTTAAAGTTTCAGTAGTGACTGGTGCAGGTGCTATTTTTAGTTCCTCTTACTGCTGGGAACAGGAAATATTATTTAAGGAGGGCAACCAAACTCTGCGCTATCCAAAGCTTCTCAAAGAAGGATAGCGTCCCCGAGTCCAGTCCCCGAGTTTTACCCACCTAAAGGTTCGCCATAGTCTGAACAAATCGGGGGCAAGATGCCTTAAAGGGACATCCTATTCCGACCAGAAAAAAAGTTTTTTGCGAATTCTATGAGTGTGTTTGTATGTGTGTAGAATTAGAATTAGAATGATGCAGGGGGTAAGCCTCCCATTGAGGCTTATTGTACTAACCCCTCAGTACCTAGTAGAGAAAGCCACCCTCTTCATGAGGTCCAGGACCCTCCCCATCAGTCCTTCTTGAAGTACGATTTCCTCCGGTCTCAGAGTGCCGAAGATCTCGTACCGCAATCTGCTGATTGTAACGCAATCAAACAGCAGGTGAGAGGCCGTCTCCTCCTCCTCCTGACACAGTCTACTACACAAGGGCTCTGAATCGACCATTCCCACTTTGTGCAGGTGTTTCTTGAACCTAACATGCCCAGTAAACAGGAATCGTTATCAGAGAAATCTGATACCTGCTTAGACCAGGGTGTCTCTGGTTCTTCTTCTACACAGCTCTGGCATGACCATTTTGCCGTGTTTTGCCCCAGTACTTAGCCTCCAGTGACGATTATGCTCTCTCCGAGTCCATTCTCTCAGAGACCATAGAAGGGAGTATTCGCTCCCTCCCTGGCCAATTGGTCGGCTATTTCGTTACCTTAGCCGGCCCGAAGTGCATTCAGCGCAGCCTGGCTGTCCGAGAAGATGCATATCTCTCTATTCCTAGAGCCCATACGCAATTGTATGTGTGTAATATATGTACATATGTATGGTAGTGAACAGCAATTCAAAAACGAAAAATCCCAGTATGTTCAAAATTCGATAGTCAGTTATTTCTCAAAATTCCTTCTCCGGAATCGTATTATACAGATTCAATTTTTGCCATTGTTCTTTCGAAAACGGTGCCAAATTCTCTTTAAACTTTATATACACAATACATATTATTGTATGACTACGTATATATGACTTATTTCTAACTTTTTTCGGGGAAATTCGTTATCGTTTATAGAGTAGGGGTGTGATTGTGATGATTCCTTCTAAAGTGTTATTTTAGTTTATTTTACGATTCTATCATCAATGCAATAATAATTAGAATCATATGTCATGTCAAAATTCCGAGATTGAAGAAAATCGGTTGACCGGATGTGTGAGTTTTACTAAACAAGTTTTTTTTTTTTAATTTTCCGCAATTTTCTCCGACTTTTTCAATTTTCTGCACTTTTGTTTACAACTGTTCTTCTGAGAAAGTTGATTTTAGTGGAGTTGGGAGGGGCGAAAGGTGAAATTTCCTTCAGGAAATGTTGAAGTACTAAATACATTTAGTAAAAGTCATAATCATTTGAAGAAGGTACGAGTATATCAATTATAACAATGTAAATTGTGAAGCAAGAAATAGTGGTGTGAATGATTCATACAAAACTTTTTATTCTTTTTTTTTAAGTACTCGGATTTCATTAAACATATATTACTGTAGAAAACTTAGTTTCGAATATGTTCACATAACTTCATCCAATTAACAACAATATAGGTCGGCGAAAATGCTTGAACCTCGGTAAATTATAGTAACTACAGTCTTTGGTCAAAAGAATAAGAAATCAAAAAAGTTTCAGAAAAATAGTGTATAGATTTACTAGTCATACTGTTGTATAGCTTGCTTAATTTTATGGTCGCCGACCGTTTTCGTGCATTCGGGCATCATCACGATGTATCAATTAACAATGTGTTAACACAGACTGGCTCTGAGCGAAATCAGTATCACATCATTTTTTTATCAATACATAATAATGATGATGGGCGAACCCCTTGAAAACGGTGGATTACTACAAAAATCTATCCGGTAAATATCTCTGATGCTTTCCAGCTAGAAAAGTTGTATATAGGTCATTTCTGAAAAAAAAAATTATTATAAACTTTAAGATTATAAATTAAACCAAACAGAAATAAACGCGATAAGTAAACAAACAACCTTCCCAATCTTACCATGCATTGATTTGGTTTGGACTCCGCTTCTGGCGTATTTATTTCGATTTTCAAGATATTTCGGTCGGCCTGCAGTGGAAAGTAAAGAGGGCGATAGATAATAGTGAAACCTAAAGAAAAAAATAATAGTTTTTTTTTTTGTAGTTTTATATAACAATGCTGAAGAGTTATTAAGTTAAGTTCATATGACCTCATATGCAGGTATACGAAAGCAGGCTGAAACTTGCTTCTCCAAACACACACACACCACTCTCTCTCTCTCGCTCTCTAATTAAAGATTTTGGAGATAGGGACAGTCAGACTGCCATCTATATCTATCCTTCACAATGGAGCCGCTAGGAGCCTCTCTCTATGTATAATACCAACTCCATCAATATCTTTTGGTGTTCACCTGGCGTTGTTGGGTGCTGTGTATAGTGAGCCGCCTTTCTCCGCTACTTCATCTTTCTTATCTGATGATTCCTGTACGGAATGTCAAGTTTAGTTACAGGCTTATTTTTTTTATTTTTTAGTTATGATGTTGATGATACACACAAACCACCACCACACTTACAGAACCAAGTTCATAACATGAAAAATATATTTCGAAACTTAGAACCTAAGCAATACTTTGTTCTAAAGCAGTAACAGAATTTAAAAAAATCTGGTGAGAAACGCTTCATGACTTTCTCTTACCCCAGTTATATATATATATAAAATGCCAAATTTTCTTAATAATTTTCTAAATTTCAAATTTAACTCATATGTTCTAACATAAATATAGCGGTCTGACAAACAGGGGCAGTTAGAGGATGATTACCTTGTACAGAGGCCATTCATGAACAAACACATTTGAATTTTTTAACCTCTCAGATTCCTTAGAATCACCTAAAAGCAATTTCAATTTCAGGAAAACGTTTCAGTCACTATTAGTGACACGTTTCAGTCACTAATAGTGACACGTTTCAGTCTAAGCAGCAAGTATTCCAAGTGTAAAGAAAATCATTGTAGTGCGTTTTCGAGAAAAGCTGTAAAATCTGATAAACCTACTTTCTTCAAATTTGTAATATATTAATATTATATAGGTCGTAAAAACCATTATATTATATTGAAGTGGTATATTATACATTAAAGGAAAGCATAACGCTACTACCAAAAAATTGGTTTTCTTGGGCAAATGTTTCAAATAAAAAATAAGAGGGTATTAATGCGTGCAGATAGTTTACAAAATGTAAAGAAAATTGTTGGAGCCCTTTTTCGAAAGAAATCACGATAAACTGAAAAAGAAAACAAATAATATTCCATAAACTCGCTATTTCGGTTGTTGGATTTTGACCGTAATATTCGTGTCTGATGCAGTGGAAGTACACTTAAACGGAATACCAATTTTGAGCTTCCTGTACTTCGTTTTCGAGATATTCTTTTAACACATACAGATCATCCCTAAAAACATTTCTTCTCTTATTGAGGGTATCCCACAATCTATATTTCCTGTTAAAACTCAGTTTCGAAAATCTATCACGATCGCAATACTTCCTCTTACTGTATGTGAGAAAATGTAAAAACCTTTAATTCAATAAAGATTTATTTATTTGTGGTTCTGTTTTTGAGAGCAACATAAACAAAACAAAAAAAAAAAACAACATATTGGCATTGCTATCAACTTTTGGCTACCAGATACCTCAAACTATCAATATATAACCTCTATCGCATGTGACAGACAAGGTTTTGGTCAAATCCATCAACCGAAGTGGGTACTTACTGAATGATTTTTTTTTTTCAGTTTTTCGTGATTTTCTACCAAATGGCTTTACTGATTTTATTTCAACTTCGTATACTGTCTACACAGATAAACGCCTAATAATTTTATTTGAAAATATTTGTCCGGGAAAATTGACCTTTTGAGGGGGAGGAATTCTGGGAATATAACAACGATTAGCTTTCCGAGAAATTAACAGTTTAGTACTATCATGGCTGTCTCTACCAATTATATAATAATAATAAGGATATTTTCAGAAACTTTGCCAGAGTTCCAAATTTGAAGAAAATCGGTTAACCGGAAGTGCGACTTTACAGAGGCTTTCTTAGTTTTTGCAACTTTTTTTTTTTGGAAAAGTTTGATTTTAAAGTGTGGTGTAAAGGAATCTGTGTCGTTACATTCATTGGAAATGTTATTTGAGTTTATGCAATGTTTTGGCGCCTGCCTTCTAGATTACATTCAGTTTCTACCTGCCGTCTGTACTAACCAATACTTATGTTAGGTGGGGGCAACTCATTAAAAAAATTTCCAGCTTCAAATAAAATTTGACAGTTTTATAATTTATTGTATTTACCGCTTTAAGAGAAAGTCGTATGAATATTTCTCACCAGATTTGTTACTAGCAGTGTTAACTAAAAGTAAGCAAAATATATAGCCAGTCTATAAGTTAGTAGTTTTTTATGTGCCAGTAGGGGAGTTTTGAGATCATGGGGACCAGTCAGTTTAGTGAGAAGTATGGTCCCATTTGGTAACAGTGGCAGCACCACATTAGCTCAAGGCCAAACTTCCCCCACTTTTCTGTCTTTGACCTGCCAAAAAAAAATATTTTTTTTTTTTTAGAAATATAAAAGTTTACAAGTGTTTAGACGAAAGAAACACTAAAACACCATATTAGTGTTGGTAATAAGGGATAGCACACACATATTCTCTCTCACTCTCGCTCATGAATTGGTAAGGAAAAAAAGAAGTAAAAATTATGTTTGAACACACAACTCGTTTTTAAAAATAAACATTACATGATAAATATACGGTAAAGGAAATCATATGGTTAGAGGAGGATGTTTAGATATTCTAAATTTACAAGATATTTAGTAAAGGAACAAAAATAAAGGTTTCTGGTGTGATACATTCACACGATACTGCTGTTTCTGGCATTTCCCAACTTTCAATGGACAAAACTTTTTGTCAAACTTTTGATTTTCACCAAATTTAATTCATCTTTGATAGAGAAACAGTCCGGAAAATGGCACATAACAAATCATAGTAGATAGACCTGCATGCGTTTAAATAGAAAAATGTATATACACACGAGAATTTATTATTAAATTAAATAAAAAGGACAAACAAGTGTACATACATCAAGATTAACGATTTTTTTTTTTAAGCTTGAGTTGGCATCACTGACATCGATTAAAACAGCTGTTTTCAGTAAATACATAACCTCTAATCATGCAACCCTTACAACTATGTCGTCTAGAAATGTGCACATATAGAAAAATGGTTATCACTATTTTGCTTTATTCCTTGGAACGTTAACTGCATATATATAAACCTATTTTTTTCGTAATATTTCTTTGGAAAAATTGAGTTTTAGATAGTTTTGCGGGATTTTTGGCGTTAAATTTCAATTTGGTGCCCCTCTCTTCTGGGCTACAAAGTAAACACTTGTACTATCTCTCTGGATAGGTACTTGTTTCCCCACCACCAGATCTATATACTACATAATACAATTTGAAGTTTAAAGAAAATGTGTCATTATGTATAACTGTATTGTAATAGCAATAAAGAGAAAATGAGAATGAGAAAGCGTTTCACAACAGAATTTTTTTTTTTAAAGAAAATTGCCTAAATTCTGTAAAATTGAATATTTTGATATTTAATTGTGATATTTATTTAACATTTAATTTTCTTTTTGAATTTAAACATTTCGTAGAACCATACGGTATTTTGAAGAAGCACTTTAGAGGGGAACCTGACGGTCACCGCTCCCCACCCTCTCAGAAGCCTCCAGAAATGAATAATGAAAAATACTTTAAACAAAGCCCATTAGTGCGAAGTGTAAAGAAATTTGTTGAAACAGTTTTCGAGAAAATCGCAAACGGACCCCCCCCCCCCCAAATTTTATTTCTAGTGAAAATTCAATTTCGAATATTTGGAAAGCTTGCAATAATTTCCTCTTCCAGTTGCAATTAGGTAAAAGATAGAAAATAACAAACTGAATAAATAATTTGCCGAAACATTAACGCAAAAGAATATTAAATGTGACATTTATTTAATTAAGCTTTCAAATGTTCATTTTATCTTATCGTAGAAATGAATTTAAATTAATAAATTATTAATGAAGTGCCCTATTTTTAGCATTGTTCTAAGTAAAGATTTTTAAGTAAATTTTAAAAGGAATCCATTATTTAGTAAAAGCATTGGTAATGGCCGCTTTGAGAAATTGCTTCCCCACCAGAATTGATTTTACATCCAGTTTAATTTAAAATATATTTTAGATTAAATTAAATATTACATTGATGATATTATGTATTGAGTTCGAACAAAAAGTTGTTTGCGATTTTTTTCGTCATTTTCGAGCTTTTAGCAGCAAATAACTATGAGTTAATTTCCAATACATAAAATCTCTCGTAACCTAGTGGGCTAGAGGCTCGCGGCTTCGATGCGATTCTTAATGGTGGTTACAACTGTGCTGACACCCCCCCCCCCATCGCCGTAGATCGTGAGTGAAAGGTGAGGACCTACAACGTTAGTAGCGGTCTCTGGTTGTAAAAGTAAAGAAATATCGGCGTTAAGAATGGCACTATGCTGATCACAGACACTCCTTTCTATAAAGAACCGTCTGGCAAGCCTTGGCCTTTCATGGACGTTGGCGCCAAGAATTCACTTTTATATACGTATTGCTGTAAGAGGCATGATTGTGAAGGAATCAGGTTTTGCCCAGAGTCAAGTTTAGACGCCATTTAGTATAAATAAAATCATGATTTGCTTTCTCTTATTCCTTGATCGATTCCATAATTGAGTTTTCACCGGAAATATATATTTTGAGGTCCCATGAGTACGAAAAAAATTGTTTGACCAATGGTATGTGAACTAATTTCTCAAAAACGAATAATCGCAGGAAGCTCAAAGTGACATTCCCTTTTGGTATTACTATCGAATCTGACATGAAGGTTTTAAGAGCTATAACTTTTAGTTGAGTAACCTTAAATAATATTTAAGGCGGCTTTTGGAGAAGGGTTATGTTTTACTCCAAAGTGTTAATTTAGTTTATTCATAACATCCCTTCATTTAAATAATATTAATTAGAATTAAATATGTTATGAGATTTCTGAGTTTGAAAAAACTCGTATTACCGGATTATAGGGGATCTGAAAGATCTATGTGCCCCTGCGGAGCCTTCTCAGTGGATTACTAGGAGTAAGAGAAAGTATTGTAATCGTGCCAAATTTTCGATATTGACTTTTCACCGGAAATATCCGTTTTGAGGTCCCCTGAGTCCAAACATGTGGTTTTTAGCGAATGGTCTGTGTGTGTGTGTGTGTGTGTGTGTACAGCATAGCTCAAAAACGAAAAACCGTTGAAAGTTGAAACTTAATATTCCGATTAGATATCACCATGGCATCTGACAGTGGGTCATCTGTCAAAATTCCTCAAAGGCTTTAAAAATTCCTCAAGTATCACTTTACTTGTTGGTTTTTTTACTTTTTTGCTATTTTCTCAAAAATGGCTCCGACGATTTTCTTTAAACTTGTTATATCAACTACACATACAAAGAGCTACAACTTTTATTTGAAACATTTCTTACAACTCTTATTGGGAAAATTCATATAGGGTAGTTACGGGGGAGAGGTGGGGTTAGGTTTTCATCTAAAGTGCTATTTCATTTTATTAAACAATTTTTCTAATATATCATCTAAATAATGTTAATTAGAATTAAATATGTTGTTGAAATTCCGAGTTTGAAAAAAATCGGATGACCGGAAGTGCGTTTACTTTACCACTTTACTAAATGATTTTTCCACTTTTTCGCAATTTTCTCAAAAATGGCTTCGATGAAACGTATTATTTAAGCTAAACATACAAAGATCTACAACTTTTATTTAAAACATTTCTCTAGGAAAATTCATTTAATGGCACTTTTGGGGGAGGGGTAATGGTTTTCTCTAAAAGTGCTATCAGAGTTGATTATACAATTCTATCATCCAAACAAAATTAATTAGAAATAAATGGATGGCCAAAATTCCTAGTTTCAAGGAAATTAGTTAACCGGAAGTTCGCTTTTACTGAACGGTTTTTCAGTTTTCGTCGTATTTGAATTCATTTGGTACACAAACTATAAAATTGGTCAATTATATTTTGAGAACTGCGACGTAAGAGGACGTTGTGGTGAGTGTTTCACCTAGATTTTTTTTTTTTTTTTCTGTTTTTGCGATTTTCTCTAAATTAGCTGAAATGATTTTCTGTAAACTTCGTTTACTATCTGCACACATTTTTTGGAATTTTTTTTTTTTTTGAGAACCTGTTGGTTAAGTTTAAATTTAAACTGCCGCTACAAGCTTTGTTGGTTGAGACAGAGGATACAAGGTTCACTCAGGCACATGTATAACCCCATGTGACCTTTTTTTTAAAATTAAATGTTTGTAAATATTGCAGCTTTAAAGAAAATTGGCCAATTTAATTATATTCATTGCTGTTTAGAGAAAACCGCCGTGTGACTATTTTGCAACAGATTTTTCGTTAATGTAATTTAATTTGTTTTAAGTTTTGCTTTCTCAGATCACAATTAACCCTTTTTTTTACTTTTCAAATTAAATTAAGAACAAAGTTTTATGTTTCGACATTATTGCTAAAGAAACGTGGGAAAATTTAGGTAGTTTAAATTAAAAAATAATAATGAAGTAATACAAAAAAAAAAAAGGTATTACTTCTGGTTTGGTAAAAGTAGTTTATATACATAATCAAGTTGCACAAGGAAGAAGGGACTTAACAGAAAATAGAAATAAAAAAAGAATAATATCGACTAGGTGAAAGTAAGCAGTGGTGTATACGTAGAAGTTTGATATCAGAGGGCTTTCACCCGGTGAACTTAGGCAACGCCCCTTTCTTTTGTCGTTCTATCCAAATTTATTACTTTATTTTTAAATTTATAGTAAAAATTGTAATTTTTAAATATAACTTTATTTTTTATTATTTTTTTTTTTTTACAATTAGTTATATAATGAAAAAAATATTGAAGCCTTTTACACAATCGTTTTTGAATTTCTCTTACTCTTTGACATTCTCTTAGACCTCCTAGTAATAATAATTACACTATCGTGATAAATTTTCAAAATTGAGTTTTCACCGGAAATTCATGTTTTGAATTCTCCCGGGTACGAAAAAGAAAAAAAAATTTAGCGAATGTCCGTCGTTTATAGGTGCTACCACCGCATCAAACACAAAAGTTTCGAACAAAATAAATCAACCGGAAGTACGACTATACAGAATAAATTTTTTTTTTCTTCAATTTTTCGGCTCCAACGAATCTTCTTTTAACTTTGTATACACACATAAATAACTGTCACTTTTATTTGGAACATTTTCCCGGGTAAGTTGATTTTTTTTTGGAGAGGTTCTGAGGGAAAACAATAGCGTTATGTTTTCCTCTAAAGTACCACTTCAGTACAATCTAAGGTAGTAAGATCTTTTAGGTAAACGCGGTCATTTGCATGAGAAACACCTGCGTTTTCGGGTTGAGACTGCGTCAGTGGTTTGCTAGAAACCGACGAAAATGCTGTTGGCGGAGGAAGGAGCCAACACTCCTTCTCTACCAAGCTTCATTGCTCCATTAGCTTTCAAGGTGTAATGACGCTGAAGAGGCTCATCCTGGAAAATCGTTTTTTAATGTATGTTACTGTCATCTATATGATATTAATACGCATTAGAAGAATTGGTACAATTCCAAATTTGAAGGAAATCGGTTAACCGGAAGTGAGACTTTATACAATTGGTTTTTGGAAGTTTTTCGAAAATGCCTATAATGATTTTCTTTTAAACTTAGAATGGTGACTGCGCAGATAATATTCTATAAGTTTTATTTAAAAGATTTATCCGAAAATAACTAATTTTAGAAAGGTGTGCGGAATTTTTTGTAGTGTTAAATTTCAAAGGTTATTTTTTGAGCTCCTACAATGCTATTGACGCTGTCTTCTGGGCTACAACATAACTATATTTGAATGTAACCCTACCCTATTTCATTGATGTTACTGCTCTGAAAATACACTTCATATTTTAAAGAAATCGTCACTATTATAATTATTGTACTAACTGCGGTCACAGGAAGTTTGACTACAGTTTCACAACGGTTTTTTTTCATATAATGATAATTTTTAAAGTGAGTAGTTGCTACTATTTTTATTGGTTTACTTTAACGCCCCCAGCTTTGGCAAATACTTGCAACTAAAACTGCAAACAAACAACTTTTAAACTAGTTTTAATTTCCGCAAATTCTCAACATTCTGATCGGAAAAGATTTCTTCAAATATGGCATTTTTTAAAGTAACTAGTTACCCATATATAGAATAAACAGTTTAAAGAAAATCTTATTGGTGGTATTTCCGAAAAAAACTACAAAGAATTTAAATGAAAAGCCAAATTCTGTAAAGACGCATTTCCGGTTAAAGGATTTTCTTCAGATTTAGTATTTTGTTTGATACATGTTCTGATTATGAAAAGAAAGAAAGTTATTAGCGAATGTTCTTATCGCAGCAAGTACAAACTTGATGTTCCTTTCAGGTACCACCACCACTTCTGATATGAAGGTTATGGATAAAAGCTATCAACCGGAAGTACGACTTTATTGATTTATTTATTTATTTATTTATTTATTTTTTTGTTATTTTCTCGAAAACAGCTCTAACGATTTTGTCTAAACTTTAATACTCATTAATGTTTTTATCATTTGTATTTGAAATGTTCTTAAAAAAAAAAAGAAAGATTTTTCGGAGTATATCCGAGGGAATAGCAACATTTACGCTTTCTACTGAAGTAAAATGTATGATTCTATTACCTATACAACATTGAAGCACTTGAAGAAACATTGCAAAACTTCCAAATTTTAAGAAAATCGTTAAAGGAAGTACGACTATACGGTATAGGCTTTTCAGATTATTTGGAATTTTCACGAATATGGCTACAACAATTTCTATATACACTGAGCCAAAAAAAGAAAAAAAAAGGAGATTGTATATTTACTTCCTCTTACTGCTAATAAGAGGAAGTATTGTAATCGTATCAAATTTTCAATAACGAGTCTTCACCAAGAATATCCGTTTTGAGGTCCCTTGAGTCCACAAAAGTGGTTTTTAGCAAATGGTCTGTGTGAACAGCGTAAATGTATGTGAACAGCATAGCTCAAAAACTAAAAAACCGTAGAAAGTTGAAACTTGATATTCCGTTTAGTTATCACCATGGCATCAGGCGGTGGGTCAACTGGCAAAATTCCTCAACCGGAAGTACTTCTTTACTTGTTGTTTTTTTTTACTTTTAAACTTTTCAGTTTATTAAACGATTCTATCATCTAAATAATGTTAATTAGAATTGAATATGTTGTTGAAATTTCGAGTTTCGAAAAAATCGGATAGCCGGAAGTGCGTTTACATTACCACTTTACTAAATGATTTTTTTCACTTTTTCGCGATTTTCTTGAAACTTCTTATATAAACTAAACATACAAAGATCTACAACTTTTATTTAAAACGTTTCTCTGGGAAAATTCATTTAAGTGCACTTTTGGAGGAGGGGTGGGGTTATGTTTTTCTCTGAAGTGCTACCAGCTTTAGTATATTTATGTTTATAACTAATTTAATGTTATTGACAATATTTTAATCACAAAAACTCAAAAAAGTCGTGTCAGTGTTTCACATCAGGCTTTTTATTTTTTTGTGGATTTCTCCTCTTAATTTCTTTATGTAAAACATATTTAAGTGAAGAAAAGATTAACTGTGTAACTAGTAGTAGCCTGGAGAAGGGGAACTTCATTTCATTTTACTAAAGTATGAGTCACGTAACCTTTAACGGACTGGCTGGATTGCGTAACTCAGCTATACTGAACTGGGGACTCGTGTGCTTTTTTTCTTTCTCTCTTTTGGGGGGGAGGAGTGGGGATAAATACAGTTAAAAATCTTGAAATATGCACTAAATCTTCTTGTGTTTTTGGCCTAGATTTTTTTTGTTTCTTTTAGTCCTGAAAAGCGAAGATTTATTGGGATCGTGTGTCACAATTTTGAAATCTAGTTCTTATAGGAAATATTGTTTTTAATGTAGCCTGGGTGTGAAAAGGTTTTTTTTTTAGAAATTAGTCAGTGTACTTGCCAAAAATTGGTGTGAAACACTCACACAAACACTCTTACTGCACTTTACAAAGTTGTAATTGACAAATTTTATAGTTAGATAACGAAATTTGTCGGTGTTTTTGTGGAGAAAATCGCGAAAACTAAAAAAAAAAAAGTTCAGTAAAAATGCACTTCCGGTTTACCAGTTTTCTTTAAAGTCGCAATTTTGGCAATGTATTTATTTCTAATTAATTGTGTTTGGATGGTAGAATTGTTTAATCAACTAAGGTAGCACTTTAATGGGAAACATAACTTTCCCCCTCCCCCCAAATCCCCCTTAAATGAGTTTACGCAGAGAAATGTTGTAGCTCTTTATATGTGCAGTTCACATACTTAGTTTACAAAGAAAATCGTTGGATCCGTTTTGGAGAAAACAGCAGAAAACTGAAAAGTACTTCTCAGTTAAATCGCACTTTCGGTCATCTGATTTTCTTCAAGTTCGGAATTTGAATAATGTATTTAATTCTAATTAATGTTAGTTGGATGATGTGTTATAAAACTGAAATTTCACTCTACATCCAATTGTACTGCTATCTGGGCGATATGTTTATTTCGTTTCTATGTCTGTAAAAAATGTCGATGGAAAATTAGTTTACTTGTGGATGAACTAGTATTATCAATGCTACAGATTGATTTCAGATGCGCTAGACCATAATTAATTGTTCACATCATCTAGCCCATCATCAGACTTTAGTGACTTAATCACATTGTAGCCTACAGTGGACCTTTTAGGCCATCTATAGTGCATTTGTAATTACCATTCCGCCAACAAAACATCTAACCACCAGTAATTGATTGTGTATTACTTTTTAACGATTTGTTTTTTAATAATTTTAAATGTAGGATTTTATGTTGGTATAATTATGTTTACGTATTTGCTGTAAATGGCCATTTATACTAGTTAATTTTCTAAAGCAACATTTTTAGGTTATTTTGATTTTCTTATCTGGTTTCCAATTGTTTTCTCTCTTTATTTATTCTTTCTCTTATTTCTATTACGAGGAAGTGTTGTACTTGTATCAAAGTTTTCACCGGAAATACATATTTTGAAGTACCATAATTACGAAAAAATGTTTCTACCGAATGGTGTATGTGTGTGTGTATATTTGAGAGAGAGAGAGAGTGAGTTAGCGAGCGTGAGGATCGCAGGAAGTTTAAAACTTAGTATTCCATTTATGTACCACCACCGTATGTGACACCAAGTTTTCTGTTAAAATCCATCAGCCGGAAGTGCGACTTTACTGAATGTTTTTCATCATTTTCTCTTAAACGGCTCCAACGATTTTCTACCACATAAAAATGCCCATCACTCTTTTTATTTGTAACATTTTTCCGGGAAAATTTTGTTTTAGGTTTGTGTGCGTAATTTTATAGCGTTAAATTTCAGGTATTATATATGGTGTTGGTTCATTTTTAGTGGTGCCCTCTTCTGGACTGCAATGTAATCACTTTTACTACTACCTGCCTGGGATGGCAATTGTCCTCCCAACATCTCTGCATTTATAGAATTATAATTTAACTGCAGAAAGAGAAAGTCGTGTGAGTGTTTCACAACAGTTGTTAATTTTTCTCTTTAGTAAGCCTGAAAGTAGTAGTATAAACTATAATATAATAATTGATTATACGGCAATCTACAGGAGTTTTAAAGAAACAAGCATTCTTGGTTGCTCTACGTTACCATTGATGTCCGTCCTTCTTCAGGAGCTCTGCAAAATTTATTAGAGAAAAGGTACATAATTGTAGTGAAGAAAAAGTGCATAGATTTATAACAAAAACGAGAAAAAATTTAAATTAAATAAATATTAACAGAACAGATTGAGCATAAGATATTAAAAAATAAGAAATTATAAAACAGAAGTGACAGTAAATTAAATCAAATGATATTAACAATAAGTGAAAATAAAATAGATAAAGATACCTTTTTAGGGTAGGAGAGAGAGAGGAGTGTACGTTGAGAACGTTGAGGTTAAAATGAACAGAATTTTTAAAATTAAAAAAATCTGGTGTGAAACATTCACACAACTTTCTCTTACTCAGTTCTCAAAATGATAATTGACAAATTTTATAGTTTGCGTACCAAATTTAATGAAATTCGTCGAAAACTGAAAAAACTGTTCAGTAAAAGCGCATTTCCGGTTTACTAATTTTCTTGAACTCGGAATTTCAGCCATCTATTTATTTCTAACTAATTATGTTTGGATGATAGAATTGTATAATCAACTTAGGATAGCACTTTAATGAAAATCTAACCCCACCTCTCCCCTAAAAGTGCCCTTAAATGAATTTTCCCAGGGAAATGTTTTAGATAAAAGTTTAGATCTTTGCATGTTTAGTTTATATACGAAGTTTCAAAAAAATCGTTGGAGCCATTTCTGAGAAAACTGCGAAAAAGTAAATAAAATCATTTAGTAAAATGGTAAAGTAAACGCACTTCCGGTTATCCGATTTTTTTCAAACTCGGAATTTCAACAACATATTTAATTCTAATTAACATTATTTAGATGACAGAATTGTCTAAAAAACTGAAATAGCACTTTAGATGGAAACCTAACCCCACCCCTCCCCCAAAAGAACCCTTCAATGCATTTCCCGGAGAAATGTTTCAAATAAAAGTTGTACCTCTTTGTATGGGTGTGATTTGATGTTGAAAGTTTTAAAGAAAAATCGTTAGGAGCATTTGAGAAAAATCGCAAAAGTAACAAAAAAAACTAGGGTAACGTAGTACTTCCGGTGGAGGAAATGACAGATCCATGGTGATACCTCAAAACGGATACCAAGTTGAACTTTTCTGCGATTTTTCGTTAATGAGCTATGCGGTAACACAACCATACAGACCTACACACACAACACACACCACACACACACACCATAAACATTTGCTAAAAAACCACGGTTTTTGCGGATCAGGGGACCTCAAAACGGATATTCCGGTGACAAACTCGATTATCGAAATTGACACGATTACAATACTTCCTCTTACTTAAGAGTAAGAGAAAGTAAAAAACACTGCTAAAATATGGGATGGGATAAGAAAAATGTTTATAATGATGTGCGGCAATTTCAAATTTGGAAGGGCAAATTACTGGCGATCGTCTTTACAAAGGTTTAGCGTTAGAAAAATATTATTATAAGTTGAAGTTATGATTTCTTTATCTTTTTTAAAATGATTGAGTTCGGATGTAGGTGAATTTATAAGGATTCGGATAGAAGATGTTTAGAATACTTGGGGTAAGTGGTTAAAAATGGAAGGGTTACTGAAATCGATGTCATGATCGAAAGAGAGCAGTGCTGTTAATTTTTACTTTTTTTTGTTAATAATGTCTAGTTCATGTTGTGTTGAGTCTTTTTTGTAATGTTGGATTCACCTATGAATATACATATATAATATGTACACCTATTTCACGATTTGTAGATCATTTAAAAAAATATAATGTAATAAAAAAAAAACACATTAATCTCTTATAGCGGTTTCCCCCCAAAAAATACTCGAGCTCGCTAGCCAGAATACCGTTATAAACATGTATACGCGCGCCGTATGTTATTATATTATTGGGATTACTCACTACAGGATATAATATTATTGTTATACCATTTAAATAAAAACTGTTTTCAACTATACAGGTTTGATTATATAGCCTACCATAACATAATGGAAATAATATTCCTTGATTAGAAAATTAGCTTTATTCCAGTTTAAAATAGTTTATTGTAATTTTAGTTATGAACGTTAATAGTTTTACTTTGATAGTTATTATAGACAAGACAAAATTCAATTTTCTCTGATACGTATAAAAGAGGAAGTATTGTAATAATCCTGTCAATATTCCATATTATAGAGTTTTCATTGGAAATACACGTTTTGTGGTAATTATAATTCTGTAAACTGCAGTAAGAGCAAATCGTGTGAGTGTTTCACACTGGATTTTTTTATTAAGTTTTATAATGTATATTAGTTATGCGTACATCTATCACTTTTATTTTTATTGGGAAATTCTAGGGAAGAGAGAGGTATTATATGATACGCTTTGCTCTAAAATGCCATTTCAGTATGTACATATAACATGGACAAAATTCCAAGTTTGAAAAGAATGGTGGTGGTAAAATTTAGGAGGGTGAGAGGGGTGAAGATTAAAAATACATAATAAGCGTTATAAACACCAATAACACATTTTCAGTGTTCAAATTTTTCGTGAAAAATCGTTACCAGTTTTCTAAGGAACACAAGACAAACTTTACCATTACCTCTTTATGATGGGATGAATCGATTGTTTTGCAAAAATGATTTGGTTCATTAGATTTATTCGGTCTATTTCTTTCACTTTTTATTTATCATTGATTTACTTTCAAAATCCGCCACCCACTTAAATCACATCTATATATATAAAAATTCAGCATCCGTATGTTTGTGGCCGCAAAACTCGAAAAGTAATTGATTGATTGACTTCAAATTTTTACGCAACGTTACATTTCTATATAAGATTGTTTATATATTATACTTTTTATTCCGAAGTTCCCATGGAAACGGGAAAAATTCGGTGCGTTTCGTGAGTTTGGCAGAAATAGACAGACGCAGATGCGTTGCGATCGTGGCGCGCTCTCTACCGAAGATATTCTGCACAGAATACTTCAAGAAACGCAATCATGGCTTGGCTTTCGTCTCAGAAGAAATATACAATGAAGCGTAATCTTCATTGAGGATCTTTGTCTTGCAATGTGTGGCAAGCTGTTGGCACCGAATAAGTCTATCAATGCAACATTCGAGAGAGAACTGCTCGGAGAGCAATCCACCAAAAATGACTTACAGCTATTCGTCCAAGAAAATACACTGAAACTCCTTCAAGAACAAAAGATAGATTTGATACCATCATACAAGCTGTGACCAACCAATCCGGTGGATTTACTTTTTAGACGCTCTGGAAAAACGTTCTTCATTTCTTTAATCCTGGCTAAAATCCGTTCAAACGGCCATATTGCGTTAGCACTTGCTTCTTCAGGTAATGCTGCTACGTTGATGGAAGGAGGTAGAACAGCGCATTCAGCTCTTAAAAACATTCTTTCAGTTAAAAACATTTTTTCTCTCTTACCTTCCAGTTCACAGCAATGCAAAGTGGGGTATTAAATTGAATATTTATGTTTTCTTGCTTAATCTATGTCAACTATCATACTTCTATTTACTTCCCTAATAATTAAAATCAGACTGAGCCACAGCTAAGCGTGGCCCGGTTTAGTTAGTTGTTTAATAAAAATCAACGTTCTCATATTTCAGAATTGCAAATTTCTAAAATTCTAAATTGCCCAGCTCGCAGAATTTTCTAAACGTGCTTCCATAATAATTAATGAAAGTATAATTACTAGTGTACTTTTATTTTTAATATTATTTATAGTCTATTTTAATAGCTATTATCTAAATGTTATAATAACAAAATTTCTATATGAATTTTTGAAGAATATCCGATTATAGAACAATAGTATGTGTATATAATATACATAAAAGGAGATATAATTCTATGGTATAAGTGAATAATGCAAATGTATTTTACAGTCGCTCGCACACATACATTCTTCATATTGTATTGTAGCATATTATTATTGTACAAGTTTTGGATGAGGAACAAAGATGGAATGCGAGGGTAGAGTTTATTCTCTCTAACCTAGTTGAATGGGTGCTCTCTGTTCCTGGCTGGTATGGTAGTAACAATAGGTCTTATCTGTGCGCTCACTCTTCGATGACTGGACCTATCCTTATACCCAGTTATAGTAAGTAATAATTGCCTTACACCCATCCTGTCTAGTGATCTCTTGTAGGAAAACTTATAAAAAATTTTTTAAAGAAAATGTTTCAAATAACAGTGTTAGGCCTTTATATTTGTAGTTAATGTAAGAATTAATAAAAGAAATCGTAGGAGGTATTTGCGATATAAATTAAACTAAAAAACTCTGTAGTGAAACACTCACACAACTTTCTCTTACTGAGAACTGGAGTTCTCAAAATTATAATTCACAAATTTTATAGTTTGTGTACCAGATTTAATGAAATTCGTCGAAAATGAAAAAACTGTCCAGTAAAAGCGCACTTCCGGTTTACTAATTTCTTTGAAACTCGGAATTTTGGCCATCTATTTATTTCTAATTAATTTTCATTGGATGATAGAATTGTATAATCAACTATAATAGCACTTTAGAGAAAAACATAATCCCACCACTCCTCTAAAAGTGCCCTTAAATGAATTTTCCCAGAGAAATGTTTTAAATAAAAGTTGTAGATCTTTGTATGATTAGCTTATATAAGAATTTTCAAGAAAATCGTCGGAGCCATTTTTGAAAAAATCTCCAAAAAGTGAAAAACAAAAAAAAAATCATTTAGTAAAGTGGTAAAGTAAACGTACTTCCGGTTATCCGATTGTTTTCAAACTCGGAATTTCAACAACTCATATTCAATTCTAATTAACATTATTTAGATGACAGAATTGTCTAATAAACTGAAATAGCACTTTATATGAAAACCTAACCCCACCCCGCCCCCTTAACTGCCCTTAAATGAATTTTCTCAGAGAAATATTACAAATAAAAGTTGTAGCTTTGTTGTATGTGTAGTTGATATACGAAGTTTAAAGAAATTCGTCGAAGCCATTTTTGAGAAAATCGCAAAAAAAAAAAAAATAATAATAGTAAAGTGGTACTTCCGGTTGAGGAATTTTGACAGATAACGTACAGTCAGATCCCATGGTGATACCTAAACGGAATATCAAGTTTCAACTTTCTGCGGTTTTTCGTTTTTGAGCTATGCTGTTCACACACACACATATCTTTTGCTGAAAACCACTTTTTTGGACTCAGGGGACATCAAAACGGATATTTCCGATGAAACGTAGATATCGAAAATTTGTCACGATACAATACTTCTTCTTACTAGGAGTAAGAGAAAGTAAAAAAAATGAAACAGAAATCATAATAATGAGGACATGAAGAGTGAGAGAGAAACAAACTCCAAGTACAACAAAAAAGAAGATTTAAGAGTAGCTCTAAAAGTTTATTTTAGTTACATAGAATCTATATGGAAGAGAGAAATCTGGTGTGATACACCTACACGAGTTTCTCTTGCTGCAGTTTACACAGATTTAAGTGACAAAGTATTCTCAAACTTATAATTTATATTAAATGTTGTTTGTCTTCAATTTACATCAGTTAGAGAATCTACACCGCACACTCAACAATGAACTTTCTCCGAAAAAAAAGAGTGTTGTAACAAATTCAATGAAATCTATCGGTGTTTTTGTGTCTGGTATTTTATCCGTTGTTGCATGCATATGTATATTGTTCTTGACCAGATTCGGATTTTCATCCATTGTCAGAGTAAATTCACCAAATTCGTATAGAGAGTTCACTTCAACGCAGTGTTTCTGTTACACCCAGACTTGGTAGGTGTTTTTATTAACTAAAATAACTTCAGTGAAAACACACTTCCGGTCAAGCGATTTTCTTCAAACCCAAAAGTTTGGCAACATATTAAATTCTAATGAATATTATTTAGATATAGAATTGTATAATAAACTAAAATAGCACTTTATAGTAAACATAACTCCATCCCACCCCACAAAAGCCCCCTTAAATGGATTTACCCAGAGAAATGTATCAAACAAAAAGTTGTACGTACCGTACCCTCTCTTTATATTTGTACTTGACTTAATAAGATTAAAGAAAATCGTTTGGAGCCGTTTCAGGCAAAGTCGCAAAAAAACTGAAAACCCCATTCAGTTAAGTGGAATTTCCTGGTTGAGGAATTGTGACAGACAACTTTCTGTCAGGTCCCATGGTTATAGCCAAACATTGAAATTTCAAGGTTTTGTACTTTCTGCGATTTTTTGTTTTTGTTTTTGAGCTTTGCTGTTTATATACATATACACCTCCACACACCATTTTATAAAAACCACTTTTTTCCCTTACACAGGCAGCCTTAAAACGCGTATTGGTGAAAAATTGATGTCGAACTTTTGACCCGATTGCAACACTTTCTCTTATTGCAGTAAGAGATAGTAAAAAATCTGGTGTGAAACACTCACACAACTTTCTCTAACTCCAGTTCTCAAAATTATAATTGACAAATTATAATTCTGGTTTACTGATTTCCTTCAAACTCGGAATTTTAGCCATCTATTTATTTCTAATTAATTTTCTTTGGATGATAGAATTGTATAATCAACTATGATAGCACTTTAGAGAAAAACATAACCCCATCCCTCCCCTAAAAGTGCCCTTAAATGAATTTTCCCACAGAAATGTTACAAATAAAAGTTGTATATTTTTGAATGTTTAGTATATATACGAAGTTTAAAGAAAATCGTCTGAGCTATTTCTGAGAAAATTGCGAAAAAATCATTTAGTATAGTGGTAAAGTAGGCGCACTTCCGGTTATCCGATTTGTTTCAAAGTTGGAATTTCAACAACATATTTAATTCTAATTAACATTATTTAGATGACTGAATTGTCTAATAAACTGAAATAGCAGTTAAGATGAAAACCCAACCACACCCCTCCCCCAGAGTGCCTTTAAATGAATTATCCCGGAGAAATGTTTCAAATAAAAGTTGTAGCTCGTTGTATATGTAGTTGATGTTCTAAGTTTAAAGAAAATCGTCGGAGCCATTTTGAGAAAATCGCAAAATCGTAAAAAAAAAACTTGTAAAGTACTTGCGGTTTAGGAATTTTGACACATAACGCACCGTCAGATCCCATGGTGATACCTAAACGGAATATTAAGTTTGAACTTTCTACGATTTTTCGTTTTTGAACTATGCTGTTCTCATATACACACACGCGCTGACACACACACACACACACACACACCATTTGCTAAAAACCACTTTTTTGGACTCAGGAGACCTCATAACGGATATTTCCGGTGAAAACTCAATATCGAAAATTTGGCACGATTACAATACTTCCTCTTACTAGAAGTAAGAGAAAGTAAAAAATGGGCTGAAAATTCAGTATTTTGATTAGTTTTTATTTCCAAATACTGATAGAATTAAAATGAGCTTTAACAATAGCAAATGATAAGCAGGACAAAACCTTTTTAATGAATATCGATCTGTTTTATTGATGTTTATGATTGATATGATACTTTGTTTTATCAATAAGGGCTTGTTCAGAGTATAAAATCAAAAAAAAAAAAATAAAAAAACTTTCTACCTACTTAAATGCTATGGAATGGTATATGTATGCAAATATGGAACAATTCTTGATTTATGAACCGGAACAGATAATTTCTATAGTGGCTGTGATCCGGTGAACCGTAACAAGGATGTGATTCTGATTTGGAGAGATGCATTCTATAAAATGGTGTATGATTTTATTTTTATTTTTTGTTAAATATATTCAATGTTAATGAGTAGCTTTTTTTTTGTCGTTTTAAAGCTTCATTTGATGGTTTATTGAAATGGTGGAATTAACTAACTTAGCTTCGGTTAAATTTGAATATTCCTCTCCGGCAGAAATAATCATAACAAAGCTGTTATTAATCATTTCACGCAAGTTCTCTCTTACTACTTATTAAGAGGAAGTATTGCGATCGTGTCAAATATTTGAAATTGACTTTTCACAGAAAAAACACGTCTTTTTGAGGTTCCCTGAATATTGAAGAAAAAAAAAATCTGGTGTGAAACATTCAACTGATGTTCTCCTACTGCAGTTAATACAAGTTACAAGGTAATAGTTGAAGTGATTAGCTGAAGTTCAGGAAGACAGACGCCAATAATAATGGAACATTTGAAATTTAACGACACAGATTCCTCAGAACGCTCTAAAATTACTTTTTCCAGAATAATGTTTCAAACAAAAATGATACGTGTATATCTGACGAAATAAGAATTTCAAGGTTAAAGAAATTCGTTAGAACCCTTTTAGAAGAAGAAGATGAAAAAAAACTTATTCAGTAAAGTCGCACTTCCGGTGTATATATATATATATATATATGTCAATGTTCGATAACCGGAAGTTCGATATTAATAAATCAGTATCCAGTGTCACTATTATTTTAAACGTTCATGTCCGGGAAACTGATTATTTTTCTTAGAGATTAGGTGTGAAAAGTTATTATGGATTAAAAGTGTGTCACTCTAGTAAACTGCTATTTAATATTGTCTTTTGTTCGTTCGGTCTTGTGTATACAAAGACCATATTTGACGAAAAGAACTTTAAGAGTTGACATTTATAGAATTTTTTTTCATCTCTTTTTATTCCTAGTAAAAGAAGTATTACGATCTTGTCACAGTTTGAAATTGAGTTTTCATCGGAAATAATAAATGTTTTGAGATCCCCAGAATGCTTTTGGAATATCTGAGTTTAGTTCTATGTTATTGGCTGGCTCGCGCTTCACTGCTCTACATGTTTGGATTTAGTAGGTTTGGTACTTGTCCCACCAACATCCCGACATTAATGTCAGGATAAATGAGCGAAATTTGAAGATTAAAGAAAATTTGCCATTTCTTTAATTATATTTACAGGAGTAAGAGAAAGTCTCGTGTAAATGCTTCACACCAGATTTTTTTTAGTTTTTCGTGATTTTCTCGACCTAAGCGCCAAATATTTCCCTACAGTTATACTTGACTACAGTTATACTTGACTACAGTTATAAAATATACCTGCTGCTTTTATATGAAACATTTTCACTGAAAACTTTCAGCTGATATGTTAGGCCGTACAGTAACCATACCGACAGGTTACAATAACCAGTAAGTATCATTCAAAGTAATTGTCCTTTCTCAAGAATTCTTTTAAAATATTGAATAAAATAGGAATTTAACCTTAGTTAAAACGACAAGATGGTATTAGCCGTGCAGATTAATCTTAGTTTAAAAAAAAAAGTAAAACGCCTACACAAATAATTTCCACCCACAAGATCTAAGCGAGCATACTTCAGTGTGTCTTCAGTTTGTAATCTTCCCTAGTTGGCAAACAACACCCAATTTTACAGTCGTATAAATATATCGTTATAGAATAGTGAGGTAAAAATAAATAGATAAATAGTACAGGTAGAGTTTTGATTGTCAACCACTCATTCATAAAATATTTTTTTTAAAAAAAAACACAATTATTGCGTAATTTTTTGTCGATGAGCATTTTTAAATTGTAAATTTTTAATTCACTATGAAGTTAGGTACTTATTTACTTTCTCCTATTGTAACATATAATGTTATTTAAATATAACTCATGATCTTAATGTTGAACTTTGCAATTGAGCAAAATATCTTGAAAAACCGAAATAATCGTGGAGAGTTCAAATTTGTTATTCCATTTAGTACAGCCGTTTTTGACGAATGTTTCCCGGTGAACATTCGTCAACCGGAAATCCGATTATACTGAATTTTCTTTTTCCTCGAAAACTGCTCCATAACATTCATTTTTGGGGATTTTGAGAAAGGTGAAGCGGCCAAGTCAAGCGTCTCTTGAAAAGTGCAATTTTTAAAATATCGGAAGATTTCTATTACTATGTATACAATGTACAAAGGAGTATTAAATATTTTATTTTTTCAAAAATACCAAGTATTAAGAATATCTTGACTAGAAATGTTAATTTTCAGAAAAGATTGATTTGTTTTTCACAATTTTCTTAGTAAAATTAAAAAAATGTACTTTCTGAGTTGCTGAGATAGATAGTAAGGCCCTCTCTATAGTGGCAATCAATACAGTGATGGTTCTTGTGATGATATCATTCTTTTGTATCATTGGTTTTAAAATTTATTGCGTATAATCGAATTACTTATTTTTAGAATTACATATTATCAAATTGTGGTTTTATTACTGATATTAGTAAATCTCAAACACTTATAATACTCTACTGTAGTTTTAGAGAAAATGTTTTAACCTGTATACTATAGCCGCATTGGATTTTGTTTACCACGTTGGTAATTCTATATTATTATTTTCACTTTTCTTATTAATATTAAATAAGTTTAATTAATGCAAAACACTAAGGTTTTCTGGTCGAGACCGCATCAGCGGGTTGTTATAAACCGATGTTTCGCTGCTTTTAGAACATGTATTTTCAGCGGGGAATAAAATTTTGGTAAAAACATTTCCCAAAAACTATATAATATATATCCAGACTTTATTTTTATACAAAATATAACAGCCAATGGAGATTTAAGCTTCAGGAACAACAAATACAATTATTTGACTAACAAAGAAAAAACACTGATCACGTGTTTTATTGTTTGTTAACAACAAATCGTAAAACACTTCTTGTTTTTATAAATGTACATCACTGAGAAAATAATAAACATACATTAATTAGCTTTATAAAAATAACAATAAAATAGTTTTATATTTAACTTTTAAAATACCAGAAGCAACATTTCACTGAAATGGTTTGTTATAGGCAAGCTTTAGAGAAGGGAAGTTTGATCCCCGTGGCTCCAATTTACTTCGAAAATGTTTCAAGTAAAAAGTGATAGATAGGTCCTCCAAGAGTGTAGTTAATATGCGAAGGATAAGGAAAATTATTTGGAGCGATTTTTATAGTAAATCGTGTGAAGAAACCTCGGAAAAATGAAATAAACATTCAGCAGCTAAAATGTATTTCCGGGTGACAGATTTTTGTCGAAAGATATGACTGTAATGCCCTTGTGTGGAATATCAAGTTCAGGATCTTCTGCGACATTTTCACTTTCTCTTTACTCATAGTAATTCTCCAAAGAATTGAGTTTATGTCAAATTTAGGAAATGGAGTTTTCACCAGATATACAGCGTTTGGGGACCTCTAGGAACTGAAACAATTTCATAGCGAATAATTTGTGTTTGTATGAAGAAAATATCTGTAGAAAAATTGCAGAAAGCCCAATCTTTGATATTGTTTTTACCTCCGCATCTGATACCAAGTTTTCAGGTAATCAACCGGAAGTGTTACTTTACTTGTATACCTTTTTCTCCGGGAAATAGATTTTTTTTTGGTGGGTTCTGAGAAAACAGTAGAGTTTTTAAGCTTTCTTCTAAAGTCCTAGATCAATCCGACAATGTACGGTTTTACCAACTACGTACGTAATATTAATTAATTTCAGAAGCATTAGTAGAATTCCAAATTTCAGATCGGTTAACCGATCGTGCAACTTTACAGACTAGGCTTTTGAATTTTTTGCAATTTTCTCGAAAACTGCTGCAACGATTTTTTTAAACTTGGAATGTTCACTGCAAATATATTTATATTATATATATTTATATTAATATATGTATATATGTATATATGTATATATGTGTATATATGAATATATGTTTATATGTATATATTTGTATATATATACCTATCTATTTTTATTTCCCAAAAAAAGTTGATTTTAGAGAGTTTTGCTGAATTCGTGGCGTTAAATTTCAAATATCCGTGATTGGTTCTATGTTATTTAAAGCCCTCTTCACTTCCGTTCCTGCTTGGGTTGGTAGCTTGACAGTTGTTCCCCCACCACCTTTATATTTATGTTAGTACAAATGAGCAAAATTTAAAGCTTTAAGTAGCTTTGTCATTTTATTTATAAATCTATTAACAGGAGTAAGAGTGAGTCGTATGAGTGTTTCAAACCAGTTTTTTTCTTTTCTTGAGATTGAAAGGACCTCAAAACAATATTTCTGCTGTTTTATGAACAATTAAAATCTTCATAACATTGCCAGTCAAATCTAAATTGGATGAATTCCTTTATATTCTAGTAAATGAACAGCTTCTACTACCGCTTACCGGGAATTTATCCCCACTTGCATTAGATCAACTTTCTAAGCCTCCTTCTAAACATTTCTAATATAAATGCCATAAGCAGATCTCTGATTGGTTGCTACTACAATCGCCAAGGGTTTTGTTTTTCACCCTTACTCAAATATGGCGACTACTGTTAGCGCAAATCCTCTTTACATTGTACGAATTCATATTTATTCCAAACCCCAATCACGTCATATAATCCTACTTTATAAGGTTTCATCAATCTTCAGTCTTATCCCTGGTGACTAGCATCCTGATCAGGGAAGAACAAGTGTCGAACTAAAACAAGTGTAAATCCTGGATGCCAGGCCAGGGACCACTGCATTCTGAAAGCGGCTTAGTCACCGGTGAGTGATGACTGAACTTTTATTATTTTTTACTTTTTATTATTCTACGAAAGCTTGCAAGTGTATTTTATTGCTGAGTAGGTTTTTTTTTTTTTTTTTTACTTTCTCTTATTCGTAGTTAGAGGAAGTATTGCGATCGTGTCAAATTTATCACCGGAAATACATGTTTCAAAGTTGTAAAATTGGTGTGCGTGAGTGCGTGTGTGGTTAGCATAACTCAAAAACGGTAAATCGCAAAAAGTTCAAACTTGTTTTCGTTTCACCAGGGAACCTGAAGTAAGTTTTTGGTCAAAATCATCAACCGGAAGTAACACTTTACTGAGTGAATTTTTTTTCTTTCAGTTTTCCGTGATTTTCTCAGAAAACGGTTCCAACGATTTTCTTTCAACTATATATATAAAGAAACATTTCTTTGAGAAAATTCTCGTTTTTCTCTAAAGTGCTATTTTAATTATACGATTCAATCATCCCATTAGTGCGAATTAAATATGTTGCCAAAATATGAAGAAAATCGGTGGTCCGGAAGTGAATTTTACTGTTTTTTTTCTTTTTTTCCAGTTCCCTACATTTTCTCCATAAAATCATCGCGGGGTTTTCATTAAACTTACGCTAACTATACATACAGAAACCTATCACTTTTGTTATAATTTTTTTCCGAGATAATTCATTAAAGAGGGTCTTGGGGAGAGGGAAGTTTTACTTTACCCCCCAAAAAGACATATTATTAAATTTATATTCTCCCATTGATTATAAAATTGAAGACAAGTAAACATTTAGTAAAATTTATTAGTTTGAAGAACATTTGACATTATAACTCTATCAACTGTAGTAAGAGAAAAACCCGCGTGAGTGTTTCACACCAATTTTCTTTTACTTCTTGTTATTGGTACGTGGAAGTATTGCGATCTGGTGAACCTGAGTCGCCTGTTGGCAATTTTAAAATTTCAATTTTGGCGATTTTCATTTTTGAGTTATGCTCTGACTACTACACACACCCAAACAAAAAAAACTTCTTTTGGATTTACGGGACAAACCAGATTTCGAAAATTTGGCAGACTCGTGGTGATACTGTCTCTGACCAGCAGTAAGGGGAAGTAAATAGATAATCTAGAATAATTTCCCTCCTTAAATTCTTATAATTTCTTCAAAACAAATTAATTAATACAATTATCAGTTAATTACCACTGCTTTTAACGAACTTAATTTCTAGTGAAACATTTATTGGAATAATAAGCGCATGAGAAAGGTGGGCCATAGATCAATAATAATACAGTAGTGGAAACTTGGACGTATTTGTTGTACGGAACACATACATAGCCAGTAACACGTTACACTAGTACCTGTAGTAAAACCAAGAGGGGTCCATCAAAGTTTGACCTGATAGGGGAAAATATGACAATGGCGCTATGGCACGTGAAAAGGTGGGAGAAATTTCAGTTATATAAAAGAATAATCGATATTATCTAAATTTTCTTCTATAGAAAATATAAAATATGTGGAAGTTTTGTGGCTGTTTTTTTTTACTTCCACTTGAAAAAGTGGAAGCGCTGAAGGCACGGAGACGCTGTAACCGGAAGTATTACGATGGTATCACATTCTCGCCGGAAATACATGTTTTTGGAGGTCTCAGAATACGAAAATGTGGCTTTTAGAAATTGCTTGGTGTGTGTAATGGCGGGATTTCGAATTGCACTTGGAATTGATGGTATGACAATTTAAAATCCTGGCATTTAACATTCATACAAGTTTTTCTTAATGCTGTAATCGGATGTAACAGAATCCTGTGACATGTCTCCCGACCAGTAGCTCTTAAAAGCTACTGACTCGACCAGTAGCTCTAAAAAGTAAGGACAAAGTATAGAGAGCAGGGGCAAGTTGAGCTGGCTTGAAAAGGGTGCCTGATTGCCAATTCTCTCTCATTCAAAGACAATTCAAACAACCATCAAAGTTCAACGACCATCGTCCTCCAACCCTCACTCTCTTCTCACGCTATCAACTCTTCTTTAATTTATCAATATAAATTTCTGGCAGTGCTTATTTTTTTTCCATTTATTTATTTTTTTTAGACTTACTGAACACTGTTTATATTGCACGAGAATATTAAGCACGACCAGGACTTACACTGCATAATTTAGAGTGAGAATATGGTAACGTGAGAAGAAAGTGACAGATAGACTGACTGACAGAGCATATGGAGCGGGATTTTAGGCAGAAAGATGAAGGACGACACGGCTTATGCTGACTACACACACACCCAAGCTGCCAATTGAGCTGCTAATTTGCTGAGAGCTGAATCGGTGGCTATGTTCAGAATGCTAACACTACCTTCAGAGACTACCTTCACGACACCTCATCGCACGACACCTTCAGTGCCCTCATTGTTAATCAACAGATATGAATTCTCAGCACCTTGATGCTTGCACTGCAATGCAAGACAACAGAAGAACTGTAACGGAACTGTGAACGACAAATTGTAAACCTTTCAAATATCTCTGCTCTACTAGGACTAGAAGTTTCGAAGAAACTCCTATGTTTTATTAAAGGATTATAATTCCATTTACTTTAATAACATTTACATGCACAATTATCATGCAAGAATACCAGCCTTATGGCTAATAAATTAATTAAATTTAAAATTCAGCCAGATAACATGCAAAGCAGACAAAAGAGACAAAATTAGTTGGAATTATAATTATGATTTATTATATAGACTGCAATTACTTCAATTGAACTAAAATCATGTGGCAAACAGCGATACTGTAATTCCAGAGAGAGCCATATTTAACCGGACTATGGAGCACTATAATTCAGCCGCCTCCCATTTCTGTGCTGTAGGGTGGAATACGTAATAATCACTTGCAGTTACGATATCCATCGATATCTTCTTCTTTTTCTCCATGTGAAACACTGGACACTGGACACATTTAAAATAAACAAATCCTAACACAAAAAAAACTGTAATACCCCATGATTTTTTTTCAATCATGGAATTTTAAAAAATAACTCGAATTCAACTTTTTATACGCACTGATCAAAACCGCCAGTTTTTGACTTTCCCTTACTCCTAGTAAGAGGAAGTATTGTAATCTTGTCAAATTTTCGATATCAAGTTTTCACCGGAAATATTCGTTTTGAGGTCCTCTTAATCCAAAAAAGTGTTTTTTAGCAAATTGTGTGTGTGTGTGTGTGTGAACAGCATAGCTCAAAAACGAAAAACCGCAGAAAGTTGAAACTTGATATTCCGTTTACATATCACCATGGGATCTGACTGTACTTAGCTGTCAAAATTCCTCAACCGGAAGTATCACTTTACTAGTTTTTTGTTTTTTTTTTACTTTTTTGCGTTTTTCTCAAAAATGGCTCCGACGATTTTCTTCAAACTTGGTATATCAACTACCATACAACGAGCCACAACCTTTATTTGAAACATTTCTCTGGAAAAACTCATTTAAGGGCAGTTATGGGGGAGGGGTGGGGTTAGGTTTTCATCTAAGTGCTATTTCAGTTTATTGGACAGTTGTGTCATCTAAATAATGTTAATTAGAATTGAATATGAGTTTGAAAAAATAGGATAATCGAAGGTCCGTTTACTTTACTAAATGATTTTTTCACTTTTCGGTCAGGTGGAGCAATTTTCTTAAAAATGGCGAGATGTCGGTATCTTGTGTTGAAGTATTTTCTTTTCTGTCGAGCATGAGGATCCCAACTGTTTTTTGTCCAGAGATAATCCAAGGTAGCTTACATGTTCTGCAGACAATTGGAGTTAGTAGGTTTTACTTTAATTCTCCATTTGAAAACCAATTTTCATTTAGTAAGTCAATTGGGAAGTCACAAATGTCGCCCAGCTGTTTTCCGTCCAGTTTCCTACTTTAAAATGAAATTCTATTAATTGATTAAAAAAATTTTATTATGACGAATCAATAAACCTTCCGGGAAGTGAAAATTAGATTTCCTCTGGTGGGCGAATAGCACGTAATGTCTTCTTATTACATTTTTTTTGTGTACTTTAAAAACGGAACGAATTTTATGTAGAAATAATTAGGAAGGAAATGAAGTTTTGTGGGTATTAAATGGCGGTGAATCTTAACAAAGAAGCAGTTAAGATTTTGATGCGGTAGAACAACACAAATATGTATATTTTCACTAGAAGAGAACAAGCAGGCAATTGACGAAAGGGTTGTATTAACTAGAAAAAAGGAGCGGCCGTGGAGGAGAAACCAAAGTCGCGAGGGAAAGCGCGAAATCTCCCAACCACCGGAGAATTGGCGGAACAAAATTAAAGGATTGAAAGCAGGATGGATGTCTGGCCGGACGATGCGCGCGCATGTGAGTTATACTACTACAGACAGACAAACCTTGTAAGACGATGCAACACTTGGCGAAGATTTTTGTGGCGAGAGATCCATCAATTGGAAGTGAATTTTTTTTCACATTTTCGTGATTTTCTCAAGTACGGCTCCAATGGTTTTCTTTAAACTTCGCATACTATATACACACATAAATATCTGTTACTTTTGAAACATTTTCCCGGGATTATTGATTTTTTGGGATTTCTTGGGGAACAGTAGCCGTTATGCCTTCCTCTAAAGTATCACTTCCGTATAATATATGGTTTTAACATCTACATTATAATACATATACTGCATATAATACATATTATAGTAGAAGCATCAGAGACATTTTCCGTGGTAGCCTGCTTCATTTTGTGGTCATCAACCGGTTTCGGGCGTTCGGCCCATCTTCAGGATGTGTTTTCAGACAAAGCAAATATTACAGACTTGCACAAGCAAATTCAGTTTTATACACTCACACCACCACAACAACAAATATGTTCTAATAAGAAGCATTGATAAGAATTTGATAGAATTGGAAGAAAAATCGGTTAACCGGAAGTGCGATTTCACACAATAGGTTTTTGAGCTTCTTCGGAATTTTCTCGTCAACGGTTTCACTGATTTTCTTTTTACTTGGATTACTTGCTGAATTGTTCAAAACGTATCATTTTTATTTGAAACCTTTTTTTGAAAACATTGACTTTAGGGTGGTATTGTCAGTATTTAAATTAAAATTTGCTCAAGGTTAGTTTGGTTTTGACAAAGAGCGCTCCAGTTAAGGCCGCTCAGGTAAAATCCCTGTAAACATCATAAAGTGGCAATTTTAAAGAAAACTTCTTGATTAAATTGTATAATTGGAGTAAGTGTTAGTCGTGTGAGTGTTTCACACCGGATTTGTTTTTCTTTTTATAAAAGGAAAGTTAATACATTATTTTTAGCACTCTGAAGATGTACAAGAAGTTTGTAGAAATTGTCTTCTTTTCTTGCATTTTCATTTAGATTCTTGCCCCTGTACTACTTACACTGTTTAGGATTGTTTTTATGGGGGACCGGTTTCTTTAAGTGTAGTACGCCCGCCTTCTCTGAAGGTGGTCTCTCGCTTTTTAGCCTCCATTGTGTAATATGTATGTATATATGATTACCTCCGCAACCTTAACTACACATTCATTATACACCCACACACAATTATTACCCGGTATTGTGGATCATATCTCAGATACTGCACGTGTTCTTTTTTTACAGTTCAGATAGGCTCTAATCAAACGTATTCATCCTGGTCCCTAGTAAACTATGTATTTTCTCCTACTGGTATAAAAGGAAGTGTATTGGATCGTGTCGAAATTTTCTTATTTGAGTTTTCATTGAAAATATTTAGGAGTTTTCTTAAATAAGAAAAAAAGTTGTTAATGAGTGGGCACTATGTTTAATGATTTGTGCGTTTAAAAAGAAAATAGAATCAACAAAAATCATAGAAAGTTCAAATTTGATAATCGGTTAAGGTACTACCGTGATATCCAACCAGGATGGCCAACTTTAAATACGGAAGGAGGGAGATCAAATTAACAAAAAAAAAATCTGGTGTGAAACGCACACACTCACTCACAACTTTCTTTCTCCTGTTAATACAGTTATGTATAAAATAAAGTTTCTTCAAATTTCAAATTTTGCTCATAAATATACTGGTGTTATTGGGAGGGGGGGCACAATTACTTACCTACAAACAGAGGCAGGTAGAGAACGATTTCATTGTACAGAGGGAGGCCAACTGAAAAATGTGAGTTAATGAAAAAATTCCTCATTTTGTATGCAATTGTATTAAAAGGAGTACGAGAAAGTCGTGTGTGTTTCACACCAGATTTTTTTTGTATTTGAAGTCGTACTATTGCTTTCAATGTAATTAATTGTTGTTATATCTAGTTAAACAATGGCAATAGGCAAGTGCAATACCATCCATTAACAAGAACAAGACTAGTGCTGCCCCTATCGGCCTTCCTCTTCTGCTCTCAAAGAAAAAAAAAAAAAAAAAAACTAAACATACAAACTATGAACTCCATATACAACAATAATAATTAATTCATATAAATTAATTTGTTGACGAATATTTATTTTAAGTACTTTGTAATAATTTTATGAAATTGTGAGAGGGCGGGATTTTTGTGTCATAAAATGCTACTTTTATTTTTAAATTCTGTAACCAACTCGCAGGGGGTTATTGGTAACTCTTCACAGTGGCGCCCGGGTAACATATGGCACAGGGGTGAGATTGGGATGACGGCTGTCAGCAAAATTTTGAAAGGATCTCTGAAAAGGAGTGTGTATTGATCTGGATAATTCCAGTGACGTACTGTGAGACACCTCCAGTGGAATCCCCTTCATAATGGTTCACTTGGGCCTATGGGTTTGGGAACCAGCACGTCTAAAAGGACCTGCAAGTGTCTTATAAGTTGATCCCTTAGCCTTTACAGGTCAAGGGTATTGCACGCCTCCTCAAGGCAACTCTGGTAACTGGTCATAGTTACACCATAGTCAACCTGAGTGCAAGATGCTCTCTTCAGGTCCTTGGTCAGGAGGTGACTTCCTTTACCTCCCTTTCCTTTCCCCTTATAAGTCTTCCTGGGAAACTATGCCTTGGGCCCTCAGGTCACATAGCTAACATAGTCGATAGCTAGTCTAGCAGCGAACAATCATTTATTCCTCTCAGATGTTGTAAGTTGTTATCTATAATGATGTAATAATTATGTATTTTATAATTCAGTTGGCCTATTAAGAAAGAGAGCTAATTTACTGCATTGGATATTATTATAAATAAAAATTAACATATTTTTATTTTCCTATAATAATAGTAAAAAGAAAGATAAGCTTTTTTATATACAAAATCCTATTTGAATCGATTCAATAAAACCGTATCGATTTTATATAGAGTTGACTGTTACATATTTCAAATGTCACGCAAAATGATATACTTTTAATCCAGTTAGTTTTTTATTTCTTTATTTTATATTATTGAAATAAATTTATTTATTTATATTATTTGTTAATATATTTGTATTTATTTATTATAACTTTCTCTCACCAATAAGTGTAAGAGGAAGTATTGCGATCGAGCCAGATTTTCGAAATTGAGTTATAATGTTTAGATTTTCCAATTCACGTATCTTGAAGACAACTAAAGAACTAATAAGAATTACATGTTAGAACAGACTTAGTCAATTTTATAACTATGAAAAATCACACTAAGAGAAAGTTGTGTGAGTGTTTGAAATCAGATTTTGTTGTTTTTTTTTTTTTTTGCAAAAATCTCTACAATGAGCAAAGTTAGATGTGATAGCATCACAGTATTCAAGCACCAATATTGCAGAACCTTTTGTAAACTAGTTTCCTTTTAAAATGACAGTACCATCATCACCCAGTGAGTTAAGTCTAGTGATGCCATCCATAGTGTTTACCTTTTAATTGATTGATTGATTGATTGACACTTGGATTCTCGGAAAGGTTAGCTTGCATATTCCCATTTATGGGTTTTGGAAATGACCACTGCCCACCACAGTGTGTAATGATTTAGAGAGGCCTCTCTGTTCATGTTTTTACCACTGAACACCCTCCGATGTCCTGGAAGTCATATCACCGCAATAATTGAAATCTGATATATTCATAAAGCTGGTTGATGTCATCCCCCCCATTTTTCATGCGAACCATTATTTGAAAGAATTTAGATATTAAAAAAGAAATAAACTGTGAAAGATTCACTCGAACTTTTTCTTACTGCAGTTTATTACAGTCCCATTTCGAACTGTACTAGTTGGCTTTCACAGACATGATTTGTAGGGTCTTTTACCTGCACTTTATAGTCAATTCTGTTTCACCAATTTTTTCAGAATCTCAACTCAAATCAATTTTTCTCACAAAATGTTTCAGTTATAATAAGTTAATATATCTGCAGATAGTAATCAAAGTTTAAAGAAAATGGATGTCATTTTTGAGAAAATTTACTATAGACGATCCAATTCGGAATGCTAAATGATGAATCATTATTGTAAAATTGTCATAGGAAAGGTTATTATTAACTATTATTATTATTATTAACTATTATTATTATTATTATTATTATGATTTCATTCATTTATTTTTATTCAACATTCTTGGCATAGTTTGTGCTGCATTAATGTATGTAGTAGAGTAATATTATTTTACATAAATACAAGGTCATCTAGTAGACTTATCGTTTAGATCTCTCGTAATATCTAAGATAAAAATAATACTTGTTTTATTTCGTATTATTATGGTAAGTTGAACTTTATTCTGGTTGCAGAATCTGCATTTTATAAATGTAAGTACACTTTCTAAACAGATCTTATAAATGAATGCAGAGTGTACTACACAGACTTATTTTGTGTAATGATGCATAACGAATTTCCTACCAACACTTTTTGCTTCTTTTTGTTAACGTATTGTGTGTTGTTTTTCTTTCTGTTGTTTTCTACCTTTTTGTTTTATTTTCTTTCTCTCTCCTGTTTACTGGCGGCCGGCCATACAGCATGCATAATCTAAAAGGTTTATCAGCTATAAAAAGTTTGTTTTTATTTGTTTGATTGAATTAAACAAAAACTCCTCGTAAATTGTAAATAGTTCTACTTACTTTTATTTAGATTTTTCTTCTTTTTTTCTTTTATTTTCTGTTTTTTTTTTTCCTTTTCTTAAATTCAAACTACTTTAATTTGCATTATCTTTAGTTTTAAATGTATTCAGCTGGAGGATGTTTTATTATTCGAAACTATGAATTAATGATAATATATCTAAATTATGAATAATTCAAAATCTATTTTAATGAAAACTGACTGTATTGTGTTCTTAATTTTTGTAATTGAAGTTGACACTGGTAATATATATTTTGAGTATAGAAAAGAAAAGACACTTGGGGAATTCGCCAGAAGCCCAAAGTTTGATATTCCATTTAAATACCACCATCTCTTTCAACAGGAACATTTCGGGCAAAATCCATCAACTGGAAGTCTAATTTACTGAAGGTTATTATTACTTTTTCTTATTACTAGTAAGAGGAAGTATTGCAATCATGTCAAAGTTTCGATATCCAGTTTCCACCGGATATACAAACGTTTTGATATCCTCTGAGCCTCCGAAAAAAAATTGTTTTTACAAAATAGTCTGTGCGTGTGTTTGTTGAGCTATGCTGTTCACACATATAGTATATACACTATGTTTAGACATTAGAATTCTAATGTCTAATCATAATTTATAGTAATTCCATTTTGTCATTAAACACACACACGCATAAAGTAAGATAACTTATAATCAATCTCTCGCACATACAGTCAACAAGCCAACAAGTGTCGAGTGTAACAGAAAAACACTGCGTTGAAGTGAACTCTCTACACCATCTTGATAAATTCGCTCTGACATGAAAATCCGAAACCGGTCAACTATAAAAGAAATATGCAAGCTACGACGGATAAAATATCAAAGTATCATTCGTTAAAATGTATGGTTCTATCGCCTAAATAATTATTTTAAGATACATTAAAGGTTCTGCTGGAATTCCAAATTAAAATTATATCAGTTAACTGTAAGTGCGACTTTTGCGGAAATAAGTTTCGGAGATTTTTTTTGGAATTTTCTTCCGGGAAAAAATTTGATTTTAGTTGTTGAAACTTTTTTGTCAAAATATTTTCTCATACTAGGATTGTCTTTTTCATCAAAGAATTTCTGTTCCAGCCTGCTATCTTATTGAAGTTCTATTAGCGCCACCTAGTTAATAATAATTTCAAAAATTTAATCTATATTGTACACGAAGTTGTTTCCTATTTTTATTTTTATAAATTATTAAGAAAATTATCACATAATACCAGTAATGTGGTTGCTATAAACATGGTAAATAAAACATGTTGTTAACAAGGATTTCACACTTTGAGATTTACAATACCCAGGATTAAAAGTGCCCATCCAATTACTCTAATGTTCATACGATCTAGAATTTCCGCATTAGTAATCCTAGGTGGGCGTGTGTGTGTGTATGCTGTTTTAACACTATGTCTAGTTTTATTTATATGTTAAAATGTAATATCTAATCAGTGACCAGTATTTTTGGACTTGAACATCGGCCAGCCTTCCACCTTCTCCCTCAGCCCCCCCTGTTAGTCCCTTCCATAGCCAGTTAGAGAATATAGCTGTTAGGTGTCGTCTGCCGGGCCCCCCTACTTTATTTTTTATTTTTTTGGCGACAGCGTATAGATATAGGAGAGTAGAGAGCTTTTCAAGAGTTATCTGGGCCAACTGGCTTCGTGTCCAAATAATGTTTAGCGCCTTTTTCTACTTTTATCCTTTCCCCTTTAAATCTACTCTTTAAATTTTCTATTTTAGCAAATATTTTTTTTTTTTTAATGTTTAGGTGTTTATTTTTGCTTTCTCTTACTTCGTAAGAAAAAGTATTGCGATCGTATCAAACTTTTCGAAATTTAGTTAACCGGAATACATGTTTTTCGGTCCACTATAGTCAGACAAAAATATTTTTAGCGAATGGTCTGTGTATGTGTATGTATGTATGTATGTCTATGAACAAAGTAGCGCATACATGAAAAATCGCTGGAAACTCAAACTTGGTATACCGTTTCATCATACGAAGGTTTCAGAACTATAAATTCCATTTTAAATCATTTTAGAAGTTTGTGGGGACGTTGCGATGTCAGCCGTATCTATAAAATGTTATTTCAGTGGAACATATCATTCAACCATCTACACAGTACACAACCGTTTTCGAGAAAATCGCATAAAAAAACAAAAAACGAATAATCCATTCAATAAAGTGGTTCTTCCGATTTAGAAATTTTGACAGATAACCTACAGTCCGGTACCCATGGTGATGTCTAAACGGAATGAATATCAAGTTTGAACTTGCACTTTTCTAAAAACAATATTTTCGGAACTGAAGGGATCTCAATACGTGTATGTCTGATGATAACTCGATATCGAAAATTTGATACGATTACAATAGTTTCTCTTACCAGAAGTAAGAGAGAGCAAAAAGGTTGTTAACAAATGGTTTTGTATTATGCTTGTGTATGTGGTGCGTGAACTGAATATCTCAAAAAAGGGGAGGGGAAAATTGCAGGAAGTTCGAAAGTTGTTGACACACCGTTTAGTTATCACTTGCATATCTGGCACGAAGGTTTTAGTCAACATTCATCAACCGGAAGTGCGATTTACTTTTTATTTTGTGTTTTTGTTTTCGTGATTTTCTGGTAACGGCTCAAATTTGTTTTCTTTCTAATACGTAAATACCACCGATCACTTTGATTCGAAAACTTTTTTCCAGGAATGGTTTTTTTTTTGCATGGTACAGGGAGGGGGAGGAGCAATGTAAAACGTTTCTCTAAAGTATCAGTTCAGTACACAGTGCGCTGCTACCATCTATATAACACAAGCGCATATTAATTAAAAGTTGTGTTAGAATTCAAAGTTTAAGAAAATAGTTAAATCAGTTGAGCGACTTTAAAGAGTTCTTTGAAAATTTCTCAAAAACGTATATAATGATTTTCTTTAAACCTGGAATGCTAATTGCACAGATCATTAACTTTCATTTTCAATTTTTTAGACATTTATCTTGGAAAAATGAATTTCTGGATGGTTCTGATGACATATGATGTCGTATAATTAGATTTCAAACGTGTGAAATTATTATTGTGACAATATTATATTATATCTTTTCGTGCAACTGAGTAAACATGTTTCGAGTTTACAGATAGTTTGATTAACTGTCTTGTGAGAATGTTTATCCTACAGATTTCCAATGTTCTTTGTTTTGGCGTGTGTCCGTAAATACCCAACGCGTATATACGCCATAGCAGTTCTATAAAGTTTCTCTGACTTATAAAATGACATCAACTTGATATTTTGGATTATATGTTGTGGAATTTGATATGATGCGTACAATAAAGTTATACATTGACAATATTGATTCAACGATAAACAGTCTTTTAACAGCGAACAAGGAAATTTTTATTGCGTATTTAAAAAAAAAGAAAAAGTGCTGTTATTGCAGAGATTTTCATATAATTTATAAATAAAATAAAAATGATGTAGATTCCCAGGAAACTGAAGCTTCCTCCATTAAGAAAATGCTGACTTTCTTCCCACTTCACAATAATTTATGCGCAAGTGTGCATTTTTTTTTATTAACTAAAGTATAAGTGTATGCAGTTTTATGTGTACATACATTATATTATATATTTATATTTGCTGATGATTAAAATGTTTAAAACATTGCTTGTAAATTATAATAAATCTTATAAGCGGTATTTTAATTGAAATAGTATTAATGAAATGTATTTTATAAAAAAGAAAAGAGAATATTAACTTTTTTTTTTAATTTAAGGCAACACTGTCCATTACCGAACTGTAGAGTCTCCTAGGAAGAAAAAATCTAAGGGTATTCACAGCTGGATTCGAACTCAGGTCCTCCGCTTGGGAGTCCAGTACGCTAATCACTGGACGCTAATTCCCTTCCCGTGTGAATATTAATTATTTATAGTTACTTCTATTTCCTGGGATTTTATCCGTAGTAGCTTGCAAATTTTTACTGTTCCTGATCGGTTTCGGATTCTCATCCACTTTGTAAGATTAAGGCTATCAATTCCTATATTTCAATCGAACATATAACAATTAATAAATTTGATGCGTGACAGATGCATTCAGTTGAAGTCAGCTCTCCCTACACTGATAGTCTTACACTAACAAAATGGATAAAAAATCGAAACCGGTCAGGAACAACAACAAATAAGCCAGCTACTACGACGGATAAAATCCCAGATGTTATCTCAAGCATTGCGTACCCACATGTTTACCTTTTATTTCGGCAATAGTTAATTGTGTAAATATTCCAATTAGATTTCCATTAAACAAAAAGAAACACTCATACGACTTCAATAAAAGATACACACTTAACATGTAACCAAGCCAGCATATACCATAGTTGAAGTGATTACACTAAAGTCCACAAGAGAGCGCCAATAACATAGAACAAACCTTCGATGGAATTTGACGTCACAGATTCCTGAGAAACTCCTAAAAATCATTTTTTCAAATTTCTTTGAAAGTTTAATAATAGTGTGTAAAAATTTGGTAAAAACTGTAGTGAAATCGCCATAGGAAATTGTATTTCTGGCCGGTGAAAAGCTCAATATACAAAATCCTAAAATTAAAGTTACTAATTGCAGTCTAATGGGCAACAACACTAATATGTACATATATCCGGTCAAAGATCATACAAGTAAATGAACTACAAAAAATTTTGCTTACGAAAGTAAAAATATGAAAACACAGCACAAATAAATAAGATAAAAAACCCTTATCGGTTATTTATTTATTTTTTGTTAAGCACTCAAATTTTGTTAAGATATCTTTTTTTTTCTTTCTTTCTTTTTAGGATTATCTAATCTTATCAGCGTCTGATACTTCAAACATACGTAGCAAATTATATTAGTCCAAAATCCAAAATACTAAATTGAGGATTACAACAAACAAAAAAAAAAAAAAGAAAAAAGAAATCTGATATGAAACACTCAGACGACTTTCTCTTACTGCAGTTAATAATACAACTATAACAGACCAATTTTTAGTTTATATTATGATCTTTGATATCGGAAACTTAACATTCCACACAAACTTCTAATCCGAAAAAATATTACAAGTACAAAGTGATTGACATATATTTCTTTAGTAGTTGGTGGCCCAAAGTTTTTTAGGAAATAGTAAGGAAATTTCCATTGACTGCTTGGTTTTCGAGAAAATTGCAAAAAAAAAAAACAACTCAAAAACTTATTCTATAAAGTCGCACGCATTTCCGGTTTTCTTCAAATTTGGAATTCTAACAAAACATAGATCTAATATAATATTAATGTAAAGTAATTTTGTAGGACCATAAACCGAACTGAAGTGGACTTCTAAAGTTTAGCGTCATCATTCCCTTAGAATCCCCCTTTCCCGCAAAATCCATTTTTCCGGGAAATGTTTCAAATAAAAATGATTGGTATTTATGTATACGAAGTTTAAAAAGAACAATCGTAGTTGTTTTTTTTTGTGTTTTTTTTTTTGAAAATCGTGAAAAACTTAAGAATCTAAATGGAATACAAGTTTGAGCTTCCTGCGATTTTTCATTTTTGAGGCATTTTGTTAAAAAAAAAAAAAACAAAAAAAAACAAACACACATACACACACTCACAGACCCTATGCAATAAAAACTTTTTTTCATACTCAGAGAACCTCATAACAAGTATTTCCGGTAATAAACTAAATTTCGAAAATTTTGATAAGATCGCAATACTTCCTCTTGCCGGTATAACAGGAAGTTAAAAAAAAAAAAAAAAAAAGTTTCACGGACTACAAACTAAAACCCATCACTTTTTATTGTGAAACATTTTTTCTAGGAGGTTTTATTATAGGGATTGTTGGTGGCGTAGTATGTATCAGGAGGGGAAGGTTTAAAGACATTTCTGTCAGACAGTGTAGTAACATTCAAGTAAACAAGATTAGATGTTTAGTAAAGATTATAAGTTTGAAGAAATTTGTAATTAGAATTATAATCATTGCATTGTGAGAAAGTTGTGGTGTGTTTCATATCGGATTTATATTTCTGTCATATAAGAAATCAAAATTATTAAAAAAATATAGTGCCATGTAGCGTATTTAAATTACCTTCTTCTCACAGTTGATAATACTGCCTAAAATTAAACTACCATATAATCTGCTACTACCATATTAAATAAAATACTTTTTGGACGGTCGACGTGCCAAATCCAGGGATTTAAGTATATATACCTCTAATCAATAGTTGTTGCTTTTTGTATGACATACGAGGGTTTGTGTGAATCATCACCGTCTATTAGGGGAGGAAAGTACTAACAAGTCCTTTTTCAGACAGTAGGAAATTTAGGGGGAACGTGACAGATAAGCACCCAGTACTTGTTATTATTATGTTGAGCTTTCTCATTTTAAAAGTTCAAATAACAATTTTCTTCTTTTTTCTAATCTCCACCACCTTGTTATCATTTAGTTAAAACAAAAAAACAAGTACGTCTCATATATCCTGATTGAAGTTACTAACACAGCTAATTGCAGCTTTTTTTCTTCTTTTTTTCAACAGATTTATATATTTATTTTTACCTTTTTACTTTCTCTCAAGGAACATTCACGCTTCTATCAAGGAATGGATAGAAGACCAGCGTCTGCGATGGCGGGGAAGTACGCCAGGGCAGAAGGCTAAATTCTTCATTAAGAGATATTTGTCTAAATTTACCAAGGACTATAAGGGTCTACTAACAGGGCATTGCAGGCTGAATAGGCACATGCACCATTTATGACTTGCAGTCAACGCATTATGCCGTTTCTGTAGGACCTAGGAGGAAACCCTGGTACACATCCTTTGTGAGTGTGCCGGACTGGCGAGAACAAGGTTTCTTCAACTGGGGACTAGTAATCCCTAAGCCACGAGCCTCTGACGGAGCCACTTTCAGCTTTGCTAGGCCTGATTAAGAGAGCAAAGCTGAAGGATGTGCTATAAGCCCAGGGGATTCACAATAGACCTCTCAATGAAGGTCGCAGTGGAACGAGCCATGATGTGCCATTACGTGGAGGTGTTTCCTTAAACCACAATGCCCAAAAAGTGATGGGCGTGGCCATCTCCAATCTAATCTAATCTAAGCTGGGTAATCGGAAGTATTGCGGTTTATGTCATATTTACGAAATCGAATTTTCATCGGAAATATATGTTTTGAGACCCGCGGAGTCCGAATAAATTGGATTTTACATTTTGTTCTCTCTGTCTAGATGCTCAAAACCGGAAAAAAAAATCTCAGAAAGTTCAAACTTGATATTTCTTTGTAAATCCTACCGGATGAATCCGACAATAAGATTAAGATTTTGGTCCAAATCGATCAATTGAAAACATCAGTTTACTGAATTTTTTCATCACTTTACTGAATGTTTTTTTACGATTTTCTCGAAAACTGTTCCCAAGAATTTTTTTTTTCTTTCCCCAAACTTGAGATATAAAGAGAGCTTTTATTTCAAAACATTTTTCCAGAAATATTCATTTTGGGAAGTTTTGGGAAAGGGTGATGTTAGGTTTTCCTCTAAAGCGTAATAACACTTATATTATACGGTCCTCTCATCTATTAATTGTTAATAAGTTTAGAATATATCAAAAAGCTGTCAAGCTTCTAGACATGGACAGGATTCATCCCTTTGGGTGAGTCCAGTGGTTGGTCGGCAGCCCTAAGATGCTCATTGGAGGTATAATGGATGAGTTGGATGGAGAGAATTGGTTTGGTTTGATGAGTTAACAAGACTTAGTTAACACTCTAATATAATGAGTTTCACTGACTGCCTGGACTTTTCAGTAAAGATGGTAGATTTAGAATTGGAAGGGGTAATGACACGTTGTGACTGGTGAACTATCTTCTGAACTAATTTGAACTATATCTTCTCTGTTTCCCGTCGCTATATTTATAAAGTTTCTCCCACTCCAGTCCGAGAAGAGTACCTGGCATTTTGTTTCTCTTTCTCTGCTCTCTTGGTTGCTGTTACAGGGGTCTGGAAAGGGCTGTTAGAGAGGTGTTGTGTCGTATATTGGCGTCTGACAAACATCTGGTTGGATCACTTTTTGGGCATTGTGGTTTAAGGAGACACCTCCACGTAATGGGACTCATGCCAATCTTTGGGACAGAGGAAAAACACCCATCCATCTTATGACAGATTACTTGGATTGTGAGGAAATTAGATTCAGGATTTTTGGTCGGAACAGAGTGTCTGTGGAAGATCTTACATGGGTTTGACCCGGGTCTGGAGTTTTGTTTGTTATGGTTTTTCTTGGAGGTAACTATATGGTCCTAAGTAAGGCTTTGGATAGCGTAGGGTTTGGTCCCTCCCCTCAGATGAATAATAATAATAGGGTTATCGAAGGTTCTGTAACACCCAAGATTTCCGGTCCAAATTTTGTATTAATCGGAAATATGATTTCGGTAAATTGGTTATTCAGTATGTATGATGTTCCTTGAAAATAATACCAACGATTTTCTTCAAACTTCGCATACCACCTACAAACAACCTTATTCCCAAAAAATTTATTTTTGGGATATTTTTATCGTTAGATTTTAGGCTTATTGATGTTTGAACGAAACGCTGCCTTTTGGACTCTAGTGTAATCATATTCTAGTGCTAGTTTTTCTATGTGACGTGACCCTAATATGTGCGACCCCACCATCAGTTCATTGTTCACTGCGTTAGGAGAAATTAAATAACTAAATCTTCCAAGTTTAAAGAAAATTTCTCTATTACAATTGTGTGAAAGTTGTCACGCCATACATTGTCTCCTTAGATCTTGTTTCAATGAAAGAAAACTATATCCCAATAAGTTTTGTGGGAGTAATATTATCAGTGTAAGTTATGGCCATGCTGTTAGGCTGTGCAATACCCTCAGGGACCTGAGATCCCTGATAAAACAGTCCACTTCTTCCACTACAGGGACTTACCTCTCCTTAAAGGTTTATAAATTTCACACGATTGGTTGCCTCCTTAATGGATGAAACACTTTTATGAGGAGTATCTTGAGGCAGTGAAATTGATTTCGTTAAGCAAGATTTTTTTTTTTTTTAGCCAGTTACCTGGTACTTATTTTCTTATTTTATTTTCTTTCTCTTACTGCTGTAAGAGGAAGTATTGTGATTGTGATCGGGGAAAATTTTCACTATCGAGTTGTCACCAGAAATATACGTTTTGAGGCCTCCTAGGTCCAAAAAAATGGTTTCTGTGTATATGTATGTGAACAGCACACTCAAAAGAAAAATCGCAGAAAGTTCAAACTTGAAATATTCCATTTAGGTATCACCATGGGATCCGACAAATGCCACTTTTCTCAATTTTTTTTTTTTCACTTTTTTTGCGATTATGTTGAAAATGGCTCCAACGATTTTCTTTAAAATTAATATATATCAATTGCATACATTAATAGCTACAATATTTTGTAACACTTCTCTGAGAAAATTAATTTACGACGGATTTTGGGGAAGGGGGTTATGTTTAGTCATAAAGTGTATGCTCAGTTTAATATACAATTTTATCACCTAATTAGTATTAATTAGAATTAAATATGTTGTTAAATTTCCCGAGTCAGAAGAAAATTGGTTGACCGGAAGGGTCTTTTTTCATGAACAGTTTTTTTCATTTTTCTACGTTTTTAAACACCGATGCATTTCTTTAAATTTGTAATACTAACTATGAATACAGAGACCTATCACGTTTGTTTGAAATATAAGTTTTTTTCAAGAAGTTTCGGTGGGGGGAAGGAGGAGTAAATTTTGATGTTTGTAGAAAAGTCCGTTTGTATATAGTTGTATTAAATCGCAGTAAGATGTTAATTAAGAACAAAGTGGTACTTCACACTCACAAATTGGTTAAATTTATTTCTAGTAAAAAATGAAAAAATTGGTCTAAATAGATATAGAACATTATGTCGCTTCTTTTGGTATCGTTGGTTACGCTAGCGCGAATAAAACTGCCGAAATATTACATGCATCGCATATCATACTACTGAATCCTTCTCAGACTTGATAACAAACAAGGCATACAGACGTAGTTGCTGTCCGTACACAGTTGGGTTTAATATACCCTCGGCCGACAAACTAAACATACTCACACAACACCTTAACAGTCGATAGGCCGACATTGTACAAGCCGACTGATCTGCAGAAGAGAGCAGAAATGAGAGATCTTTTAAATCGGCCGTAGAGTTTAACTTATACTCCCTTTCATTTCTTCACTAAACTTGCCTGTACAGGCTGTCTACATGACTAACTAATAATATTACTTGTCCTTTATAATATTGTTGTTATAATACATTGTCTCATTTTTCCACCAGATGTGATTCAGAAGAAGTTGCGTGTTTGATTATAAAAACAGATGTTGTTATATCTTATAATTTTTTCCTACCAACAATTTACTAGAATATGGGTTTTCTTAAAATATAAATTAACCATGAAATTATATAAATTAAAGAAAGAAAAAATATATAAAGTAAAGGTGCGATCTGTTGAATGTGTTGAAGAAACTCTTTAAATAACAAATACAACTTTCAAGGTTGTTTCGTTTTAGTGTTTTGTGCTTCACGTTCAGCTGGTTGTGGTATAAAATTTAATTAGCACTTAACTGGGATAATATTTTGGATTAATTATGGGTATAGCAGTTAAATTTAATTACCAGGTTTGGTGGTTTCTAATCTGCTATGCTGTGGTCTTCGTTTGCATGAGAGTTCGCTTCTCCGGAACAGCTTGCATTGAATATCTTGTGGGTTTTTCCTTTTGGATCGTTTTTCCAAGGTCGACTTATAGTTATAATATGGAGATATAGTTCGAAACCAAATTGAAAGTAAATTTTTGAGGGTCAAATGCGAGTCCACAGAAATGGTTCCCTCACCACAAAACATTTATTGTTTAAACAAATTTTGTTTTATAAAAATTTGTTCTAACAAAAGAAAGTGGTAAATGAGCATATTAAATTATGCGTAATTAGCGTGAATAATGATTAATGATTACCTGACGACTACTACCACAGTAGCTTTTAGAACCAACGGTATTTCGAGGATTAGTTTACAAAAAAAAAAACTACAAAAATTGTGGAATTGGTTATATCTGGGTAAATCTAGGCCGTAGGTGAAAAGAACCTTGAGGCCAGTCTGGATTGTGAAATCGGATATCCTGGCATGAAGATTTCGATCAGATTCCATCTACCGGAGAGTAGAATTAACTTTTTTACTAAATGGCAATTCAGTTTTTTTCACTTTTTTGGGGGGGAAATTGTGTCCAACGAATAACTTTGCGTACTGACGATAGACGTGAATGAAGAAAGCTTAATTTTATTTGGCAACTTTTTTTTTTGTAAGGAAAATTGATTTTTCCTTGATGGCTGTTTGGGATAGGGTGTTGCAAGTTTAAGCATTCCTCTGAAGTGTGTTAGCTCAGTATAACCTTTTATCGCTTATATAATATTAAGTGCTATATTAGTATTTCAAATTTGAAGAAGGTCGGTTGTTGTTTTTACATTCTTTTTCTTACATCTGTTCGGATTGTCAAAAATTGTTTTTAGTGAATTGTCGTCTCTGGTGTGTGTGTGTGTCTATTTTTTTTTTTTTTTTTAAACAAAATATGTTAAAAACCAGAAATCACAAGTAGTTGGAAGCTCAAACATGGTATTCCGTTTGGGTACTATTATCATATCAGTGACACGAAGATTTTCGGTAAAATCCTTCGACCGGAAATGCGAGTTTACTGAATTTTTTGTTTTGTTTCTGTTTTCAGTTTTCGACGATTTTCACGAAAACAGCTCCAACGATTCTCTTCACTTTTATTTGAAACATTTATCCAAAAAAAATAAAATAAAATTTGGCAGATTTTGGTGTGGTGGATGGGGTGACGTAAGGCTGCCATTTCTGTATTTTATACGTTCTTATCATCTTTTAATATTAATATGAATTAAATATATTACCACGGTTCCAAGTTTGAGGAAACGCTTCCCAAAAGTGCCTTTTTTCCCGCCCAGCCATACCGACAATATTGAAGCCATAAAAACTGCAAGTTTGAAGAAGATTCGTCAATAGCAAGTTATGGAAATCGCAATAACATTAAGTTGTCTCAATGTTCCCACCAGATTTTTTTTTGATTGGTTCTCTAATTTCTAGAGAAGTATATTTCAGTGAATTTTGTAATATTTATTAAAAGTTTTGTTGAAAATATTTACTTAAAACAGCCACATTTGAGATATTTTTATCTGGGTCATATGTGAATGTTTTACACAAGTTTTGTCTGTGTGTTTTTCAAATCCCAAGTGTAAACAGATGTTATTCACCAATATATACAAGTATGCTGGCTTGAAAGTGGAAATATTTGGCCGCAAAAATATTTTCCAACTATTTTAAATAAAAAAGGAAACAATATAAAAAAAAATAAAAAGTAAATAACTAGTTAAAAAAAAAAAAAAAATGCCTGTGCAAGCACGTACATCAACAGTCTTTCTCTATCTTTTACATTAAGCCAAGAAATGTAAACATATGATTCATATCTTTGCCAGAAATCTGATTCATTGAGTAGAGAAGGAGTGAGCGTGAGGGGGGGATGCGCTTGCTTTCGTCATCATAAAATTTTATATCAAAAATTTATTTTTGACGCCATTTCCTAGCCCAAGTTAAGTGTTACAGTCGAGGAGTTACAGCTGGGATTTCCAGACTAAGATGTCGTCGGTCTTAATCAGTAGTAAAATTGTCCTCTTTCCTTCCCTTTCCAGATTTTCATGGAAATTATGAAATAAACAAGTGATAGCCGCTTTATTCATATGTTGTACGATCAGTTCATTTTTATTTTTTCTTATTTCTTTTTCTGTAGCTATAAAAATTAAGATAATATAAAAAATCTTGTGTGAAACACTCAAACTTCCGCTTACTGTAATTATTAACAATTCTGTGTATGACACCTGACATTATATGTATGATAGCTTCCTCAGTCAGCCGGAAGAAAGAACTAACTGCAGCCATGATTACTACTGATTCCTTAGAACCTTCGTAAGATAAATTTTTCCGATTAAAAAAATGTTTCCTATGAAAAACACATTTGCAATTTAAAGAAAATCTTTGCAACTGTTGTAATGTTTTTGGTGATGTTGTTGTTGTAGTAGCAGTGTGTAGCACGAGCGGTTTAGTAAAAGGGCTTGTATGTATGTTTGAGATAGAAGTATTAGTAATAATCAAGAAATCATCACTGTTTTTTAAATAAATATATTTTCTAACTGAATTTAAATAGCTTTATAATATCACAGCGATTAAGTATAAATCAATTAATTAATCTAGATTAAATGCTAAACTCTTATGTTTTAACTTATATCTGGCACTGATTTGAAGAGGGCGATTCCTGAAGTGTTCTCCTTGGTGTCTACAACAAGTCTGTCCTGAAAAGAATGTTTTCTCTTTGTTCTTCAGTTCCTCCCCTGTGAGGAGAAGGGGGAAGTATATAATGCTATTAAGGTTGATCAACTTTTAATAACTGTACTCTTCTACCACCTGCGTGTACCTTTTTGCAAAGGAATTGTCACATATCTCGATATTTTTGATTTCTTTATAAATAAAATTAAAATTCTATCGAAGACACATTGAACTGCACAATATTCTGAAGTAGTCCTTCTAGAGGAAAGCTTAACATTGCAGTTCCTTTCCAACAGCAGTTTTCAACCAATAAGTAGTCCCTAGAATATTCCGACAGTGACACAGTTGAAAATGCGTAAATGGATGGGCCACAGTGAGAAAACTGAAGTATACAATAAAGCAAAGTGTTCCATAAAATATTTGCAGTGAGACAGATACATAAAGAGGCAACAACTGACAAGCAAAACCGGCTGAAAATCTAATCCAGGAATTTTGAAATTACATAGCCTCAATCAATGTGCCAATATTTTCTACACAATTTCTGCAGCCGCGCTAAATGGTGAGAATAGCGGAAACGCTGCCAATTTCAGTCGGGTGAATAATTTATTCATACTATCATGGAATTGTCTGAATCTGATTTGCCATAGGGTTCTTTGATGAATTCATTTCAATTGATCGGATTAAAAAAAAAAAAAAAATTTCTCTTTAACAGTCAAAAGATTACATTATAAAATAAAATAAAAAAAACTTTGTAAGTATATAATTATGATCCTGAGGAAGGACACCAAAGGTGCCCGAAACGTCGATAAATAAACTTTTAAAGTCAAAAACTTTTTTTTCTTCGGCCCCAGCCAACCCCAACATTTTGTTTGTTTTATTAACACGACAAAACCATAACTATCGATTATCTTAAAATGATAATAATTTTCTCCAAATTGAAGAAATTGAATGAATATTCTCCAAAGTATTAATAATGGAAGTAGTAACCTTTACGCGAGCTAAACATCTTTAATTGGAACACATTAATACTAATAATGTTTCCATTATAATTGGCCACTTCCTTTCTTTGATCGTATTACTAGGAAACCTTTAGCTACTTTATTAAATACGCGTGACTAAATAGCACTTTATTTATTTTCAGAAAATAATACAGTGTTTTGCCATACACAAAACACAACTTTATTTTGTTATTACTTCTGTGTTACCAATATTTTATGAAAAAAAAAAAATAAGATGGAAGGTGCCAAATAATTTCGGATAAAACAATAATAATAATTTTTTTTTTATAAACGTATGTAATCATTTGCCCTAACATAAATATATAAAGTTGGTGATGGTACATGAATTGACCAGTGCCAATAATATTTAAAATTTAACGGCGCAAATTTCTCAGCGTCTCCAAAAATTACTTTATCACTATAAAATGATTGACTAAAAATCCCACATTAATTTTATAAAACAGTAAATATTATATCAGAAATAACTTGATTTTTTGCATATTTTTTTTTATAAAGAATTTGTATTCCACATAATTTGATAATTTATAAAATATCTACGGAGGGAAAATTATAAAAAAAATTCTAAACTAGTTTTTCATAGAAATAATTAGCTATAAAGAATTAGCCAATCACAGTATACAAATGAAGCTGTGAAATGTGGACGTGGTCTCCATGATAATTTTAAATTTCTGATTGGCCTAACATACAATCCACATTTCACTAGTAAGTTGGATAAAATGAAATTGATGTTAATCACTCACAAATATTTCTCAAAGGAATTCACAATTTTCGGTCAAAAAACTTTCCTTTTACTTGGAGTTAAAGCAATTTAGCTCTTTATTATATTGTCCTTAATTTTATTTATGTGGCGCAATGCAGGAAGTATTGTAAGAATACTTTAAAGACGGAAATTCTCGCATGAGCTAAATTAAGTTTCTCACAACAACATAATAAAGGAATCGAACTGATTATTGCAATTAAACAAATAAATTATAGAAAGGAGAAGCGTTATATCGAAAATCTGGAGACATTGTATAGATCCGATTATTGGTTAGAAAAAGAAATTGAATGTAGAATTGTAGATATAAATTATAAAATAATTTCGTTTTTTTCCAAACTCGGAATTCTGGCAACACATTTAATTCTAATTAATATTATTTAGATGATAGAATTGTATAATAAACTAAAATTGCACTTCATAAGTAAACATAATCCCACCCTTTCACCAAAAGCCGTCTTAAATTTTTTTTAATATTTTTTAATTTAAGGCGCGTCAACATCTATGGCCATTGGCGCCCGGAGCCTTCTCAGTGCACTGTTGGCCTCCGGACAGTATTCTCTCGTTACAGACAACACTGTCCATCACCAGACAGTGAGCTGTATTGGCTCCTAGCAAGAAAAAATTCTAAGGGTAGCACAGCTGGACTCGAACCCGGGTTCTCCGCGTGGGAGTCCAGCACGCTAACCACATAGCTATTCCCTTCCCTACCGTCTTCAATGATTTTTACCCAGGGAAATGTTTCAAATAAAAATTATAGCTCATAATATATGTAATTGATTTTTATAATAATAAAAAATTCTTATTCTAAATAATGAATAAATATAATATGTTTATTCAACTTTTATATTAATTTTTACCTTTCTTACAGTTCATGTAATTATATAAACTGAATACTTTTCTCATGATCAGAAATGTGAATATTTTTAAACTAGATGTTATCAGAAAATGATCAATTGTATAAAGACAGTTTTCATATTAATTGAAAAATACTAATCAATTATCAGGAAAAGGGAAATAAGTTTTTTAATATATCAATACTTTTCATTTACAGTCATGAACACAATTATCTATGTATATATTTTTCAAATTACTGCCAAGGACTACAAAAATTTAAAAACATTCTGTCTCTCTCTTCCTTTATGACAGACATAAGAAGACATCATCATCGCTAGCTTCAGCATCTTTAGCTAGTTCTAACATCATCATGCACCGCTAGGTTTCTGCAATATTAGCTAGTTTACATTCGCTGCTAGCTTCAGCAAACCCAAGATAGCTACAACAAAACTCGCAGTAAAGCCAGAAATGCTACACACAATTATTAGCAGTAGCACGCTCAAATTTGTCACATGCGAAAAATTTCTTTAGAAGTGGGGATCCGAATGAATCTTTTGAATCTTTAGTGATCCGAATCATTCGAGAGCGAAGAATCAGACATTAGTTGAATTAAACATTAATTATCGGCATTCAGTCAGCAAACAATCTACTTACTTTCTAATTCTCAGCCAGTCTGTCTCTCTCTTAGCATTCTCTCGCTACCTTTCCCAAACATGTAGTTTGTGTTTCTATTTTATTATACAGTCTAGTATATTTCTTAACATTCCTAAATCTATCTCTGTAATTCTCACTCCTTCTCACAACCATTATAGTATTAATGTATAGGTGGCGGAACTATATCGTGTACTCAAGTTGGTACCTTGTAGGCAAGCTTAACGTTGATGCTTCCCCCCAAAAACAACTAAAAAATCAATTTTTGTGGAATAATGTTTCAAATAAAAATGATAGGCATTTGTGTGTGTAAATATTTAAAGTAAGTCGATGGAGACATTTTGCGAGAAAATCGCGAACAACTGAAGAAAAAAAAAGCATTCAGTAAAGTAACACTTCCGGCTAATGGATTTTGATACGAACCCTTTTACCAGATAGAGATTTGTTTTTGAGAAAATTTGTTCCTACTCATACATAAATGTAAAAACATGTTTTTTTATTTTTTATTCTCTCGGAGACTTCAGTGTGTGTATTTCCGATAAAATTTGACGCGATCGCAATACTTGGAGAAGATAAAAATGACGCGTGATGAATGTGATATAGTCAGTGATTAAAAACAGTTTTTTTTATTTTGATTTCAATAGGACCTCTAAGTGAAAGTTAAAGCTGATTACGCATTTAGTTTGTAGGTTATCAAATGCTTCATATTTTTTTTATTTTATTCCATTACATTTAGAGATTACAAAATTAACCGTAAATTGAGAATATGTTACGCAGGTTGTTTGGAAATTCATTGCCACTTTCGGATTATTGCGATGCATTAAATTAAATTAGACTAGCATTATTGCGCGCGTCAGTTACGTGAATTGATTCATAGATTACAAATTTTTGACAGATTTTAGTTTATACTTGGTTATTTCCAACACATCGAAATTTGTGTTAAAATTAACCGTTATAAAAAATTGCAATTCAACTAGAGAGGCAAACCTTACGCCACAGTTCTACCAGAACATGACTAAAATGAATTTTATTATCAGAAAAAAGTTTCAAATAAAAGTGATAGGCTGATATATGTGTATAGTAAGTGTAACATTGTTTAAGGAAAATATTGGAAAAATATTTTCTTGGAAATTTAGAAACTTGGTCCTTCATTCATAAAGAAAATATTTTGTTACAAAAAAATTAGTTAACCGGAAATGCTAAACAATTAGTTTTCTTTTTTTATTAATAATTATTGTAATGGGATCTGAATCATTATGATTCGTGAGGATCCGGAGAACCTAGGATCCAAATCGAATCATTGGTTACTCCCTAACTTAGGTTGAACTAGGGAGGAGAATTCCATATATATATAGAGCTACAGAAGCTAGAGAAGATGAGTGACACCAGTCAGCAAACATCAACTCTACTTACTTTATAATACTCAGCCAGTCTGTCTCTCTCTTATCCTCTCGCTACTGTATTCTCAATATCTTAAAACAGTGTAAAGTCCTTGCAGTGTTAATATTTCATTATATCAGTGTTCAGCACATCATCTAGATTATATCTTCTTCACATTCCTAACTAATCGCTAATTCTCTCTCCTCTGATAACTGCCACATAATCGTATTTTAATTAATTTTCGTGGTGTCCAACAGTAAAAATAGGTTGTTTTTTTTTTGTAATTATTCTTGTCACTTACACTCCAAAATCTGAAGACATCGCTCGTTCAGCAGTATTCGAATTTTCAACTGGACAATTATTCAGAGGGACTAGGATAAATGCGCTTTAGCTTTGCAGCAGATTGCCATAATATAATAAAACTTAAAATGGAAATGTTAATTTTTTTTTTTAAATTTTGTTTATGTTTATTTAATTATGTTTGCACTAATGATTTTAATTACGAAATTCCAGTTTTGACAAAGGTTAGTACCAGTTTTGCCGGGTTGTAGACCACAGTGGGGCCGTGTGTTCAACATACTTTCTATAGCGGGTTTATAGATTCGTATATGAAATACTTTACCTAGAATTTTACTTAACGAACTTGGTAGAATTATTATCAGCCTATATAGGTGACAGTGATTACCGCATTTTCAGAATCATATAACTTTTGGGTTAGTCTCTACCTCTCGAAACTGGAAACTGTTAAGTCCTAAACAAATACAGATGTTTTATAGAATAATATAAATGTTTAATCTTAATCAATTATATTCTTTATTATATTTCTTCAAAATTAAAAAAAAAGAAAAGTTCACACCACTAACTAAATAGATGATAAATATGTACTACATAGATACATAATCTAGAAATATTGTGCTGTTATCAGTGAACAAGGACAGCCCCTCTATTTGCCGATAACAGTTTGTCTGTTTATTACTAATTCTATCTTTTACTTTTCTTTTTTTAAATATTTCTGTCAACAGTTCAATGTTATATCAAACAACTGAGGTCACTCCTTTTTAACTTTTTATATTATACAGTTAACCAAATAGTATGATGCGCTATCTATATTTTAAATTTGTTTTTATAAAATTAATTATTATTATTATAATATGGTTTTAAATTAAAATCCAAATTTGAGCAGATTTTTTTCATGTTCTCTTATTGTTAAAAAAAAAGTCGTCGAAATATTCAGATTGTAAATTTTGAGGCCCCCACTCTTAAGGGGGAAAGAAAATTGTTTTTTGAAACTGGTTTATGTTTTTTGAGCAAGTTTTGCGTTCGTGTCAAATTTTCGAAATTGTGTTTTAAGTAAAAAGCTGGCGAAAAGCCATTGAAGACTTAACAAAGCATATGCATTGCATAACCTGTGTGGGTTTAACAGACAGGAATGGAAAGTGTTCTCGTAATTTGTGGTCGCTTTCAAGTTTCACCCAGGAGTATTTCTCCAGATTCCTAAGTCTAATTAAACAGATAGGATTGGAGAGTGTACTCTAACTTGTCGGTGCCACTATTGGGGTCACGTTGGCATAGGCTTGAATGCTATTACGATAATTATTTAAAGCATTTTTTCCAGAAAAAAATTGATTTTTCTGTTTCTTTTTTCTGGGAGAGCTGCAATGCCAAACTTTCCACTAAAGCACCACTTTATTACAATGAGTCATTCAATCACCTATATATTGTTCACATACATTAGAAGCATTATTGGAATTCTAAATTGAAGATAATAATTTTGTTAACTGGATAGTGCGACCTTTATTGGAGTTTTATGTTTTTCCAGAATTTTCTTGAAAAATGCTACAACGAAAATTGGAATGCTAATTGCACATACATAAAACTGTCACTTTATCGCAATAATTACTCTCAGTAAGGAAATAGAAATAAACAAGGAAAAGTAAAAATAAATAAAGATGAAGCAAACAAAAATTCTTTCAAGTTAGCGATAAAGTTTTCATTTTTTAGATGAAAATAACAGATTAACTTTTTTTTGCCTTGAAATTTTGCAAACTGTCAGCCATGTGTCTAGTTTTAATGATAATAAATTGACAAATCAAAAATAGCCTCATAGAAGCGGATTTCTGTTTTATTAATTTCTAGAAATTTGTAAAAGAAAATTACCTTATTTTGTTTTTGCTTAATTTTTTTGTTTTTTTTATATTATTATTAAGGGCAGTAAATGTATTTTGAAAAGAGTTTAGTTCCAGTTATGTTTGTGTAGAGTTGTAGGATGATGTTTGTAGGTTAGCTAATACTTTTAGCTTCAATTCATTTTGTGTATAGAGCCCTTTATGTTTTTGTATGTTCCTTTATTTCTGGTTATCGTCTTTTAGTTTTATTTTCATTGCAAAGTTAAAGTTATTTCTTTTCTTCACCAGTTCATTCATTGGTTTTTATTTTTGGGCATAATAGAACTAAAAATATTAAACAATGCTTTTTTCAAATAGTTATGTTTTTTTTTTAATTAAATCAACTTTATTTAGCATGCCCCATTTAGAATACATGCTATCACATAAACATAGAAAGAATGTTGTTTACATACATTTCTAAATTTGAAAATTACATTATATAAATATTTGAAAAGTAAATTATATATAAAGAAATATATTCTATAAATAATATAAAACATATAAGAAAATAAGAAAAACAAAAGAGAAATTCATAGATAAATTACATCAATTTAAACAATAGTTATATTATTGGTTGGTAAGTATTTATATTTTCCCTTGTTAAGAAGATATGTTGATCTTATCAAATTGTTTAATGTAGATTTTTGGCTAGAAATACATTTTAGATTTGGGTGTTTGTTTTCAGCATATTTTAAAAAACAGAAAACCGCAAAAAAAAAAGAAAAAAAAGATCAGACTTCGTCTAGGTATTCAACTAAATAAAGTATTGGTCAGAATCGATTAACGATTTGGTTAATCATCATTGTAAACAGGTTTAATCTTTTTTTTCTTTTTCTTCAAATTTGCGGTATTTATCACGAGAAAATTCATTTTGGATCGATTCTGGATTTTTCTTTACTTTCTCATACTGCTGTAAGATTTATTTCAGTTTCTTTAGTTGCCGTACATGGAATCGCTTTCCGTTGATTGTCTGTCGTATTTATTAGACACGCATTTCAGTAAGTAATTCACAGATTTCAAAGCGTTCTTTTTATTTCTACTTTAGATGGTTGCGAGTTTATAAAACAAGATTGAAAGAAATTGTAAAATATACAAAAGTTTATTCCAAGTAGCAATTATTTTATCGCAATTCTAAATGACTTTTTTTCTTCTTTTTTTTTTTTTAATATTGTTACTTGGTTTCGACATAACATCAAATATAAATGGGAATTATACTTGCTCGTATTTAGGGAAGTAGTCTATGTGAAGTGTAAGGCAGGCGTAGGCGTCCATAATATGTCAGCTGCAAAAAAAATGATACGTTCTTTTTGTGCATTTCCATAGTTACCAAGTTTAATGAAAATCGTTTCAAGAAAAATTAAAATAACTCGAAAACCTGTTCTATGGAAATAGAACTTTTGATTAACAAAATTTCCAATTTCCAGGAACGCAATTAATGTATGTAACTTAATTAGATTATAACGTCGTATATTATATTTGAACTGACACTTTACAGGAAAACTTAACCGTTGCAGCACCTTTCCCAGAACCTTCCAAAAATAACAATGTTTCAAATTAAAGTGATAGGGCTTTTTTCCTTTTTTCTTTTCTGAAAGTCGGAACTATTTTTTAGAAATCGCGAAAACAAAACAAAAGAAATCAGTATAGTTGCATTTCCGATTGTCGGATTTAAATCGAAATGTTCGTGGCGGATGTGGCGGTGTGTGACGCTGTTACCTAAACAGAATATCAAATTTAATTTTGTTGCTAGTGGAAAAGTTAATGAAATATTTTGGTCCATTCACATATATTCATTAGATGATTTTTTTAAAAAAAAAAAAAACGTGATATATTAACTACACATAAAACAAACTACTGCAACTTTTACATATTTGAAACATTTCTTTGGGACAATTAATTTTATGCCGTTTTTAAGTGATTTTTAGGTATGTATAGGTTATATGTTTTCCTATAATGTGCTAATTCAGTATATTCAACGATTGATTTTTCAACTAAATAGTATTAATTAGGATTAAATATGTTGCCAAAATTCTGCGTTTGAGAAAACTCGGTTGACCGGAAATACGTGTTTACTGGAAGTTTTTTTTTTAATCTTCTGAGATTTTCTCAAAAACATTTTCAACAATTTTTTTTTTTAAATTTAAACTTAGTATATTGGCTACACAAACAGTTAGCTACAACTTTTATTTGCAACAAATTCACCCGAAAAATTCATTTAAGGCGTATTTTTGGATGAAGGGTGGGGTTATGTTTTCCTCTAAGGTGCTATTGTAGTTTTTTTTATAATACAATTCTTTCCTCTATAAATGTTAATTAGAATTAAATATGTTGTAAAAATTATGAGTTTGAAGAAAATCGATTGACCGGAAGTGCATGTTTACAATTTTATCCATAAAACACTGACAAACGGATTTCATGAAATTGGTTACGCTAACTATGGATACAGAGCCTATTACTTTTATTGGGATTATTTTATTTTTATTTCTTTAGTTTATTTAAAGAAGTTTTGGGGGTGGAGGAGTAGATATGTTTGCCTTAAAAAAGTCATTTTATTAAGTTATTATTACATTCTCCCATTGATCTAAAATTAGACAAACATTTACTAAAAATTATAATTTTTTTTTTTTTTAATCATGTCAGAACATGTAGGAATACTTCCGGTTAATAGATTTAATTGTAGAAGTTTCATGTGCTATGTTTATTTTGGCCAATGTACGATGTATTGCGATGTTTAGGAGAATCTAGCGTTCTGCATTCCCACGTCTTTCTCTTACTCCTGTTTGTAGTTCAATTTTATATAAATGACAAATTCCTTCTATCTTTCACCTTTATTCATTTGGCCTAACGTAAGTAAAGATGGGGGGGGGGCAAATACTAGATATTGTAGACCGGAAGAGCACACCAGTAAACATTGAACTAATCGCGCATTTGCAATTTGTCACGAATTCCGCAAAAATATCTAAAAATCAATTATGTTGGAAAATGTTTCAGATAAAAGTGATGGCTTTGTATCTGTGCAGTTAGCATTCCAAGTTTAAAGGAAATCCGAAAGACCGTCTTAGAAAAAATCGCGGAAAACTGAAAAAACTTATTTACTAAAGCCGCACTTCCATGTTTGGAGCGTCATGCTAGTTTTTGTTTTTAAAAGATTTTTTTTTTGTTCACATAGTTCTTGTTTTTATACCCATGGGATCTCCGAACTTGATTTCCGGTGACAAGTCAATTTCGATAATTTGACATGATCGCAATGCTTATTCTTACTAGGTATAAGAGAATGTAAAAATCACTCGTTATTTATTACTCATTACCCAAAAGTGTATATGCATGTCTGTTAGTCGTCCAAATAGTACGTTAATACTGAACCAGGTTCCTCCCCGCCTTGTACAAAACACGCACACACTAATTCGTAGGAAGGGAGCCGTTGAATTTTTTTTTAGGGGCTGGTAGAGGGGGCAAATTGAGAGAGAGAATATTATGGTGGGATGTTTTAAGTTCAAGGTTGCCCCAGCCACCTTGTTCATTCCACTAGCGGCCGCCTGAGCTGGTTATGGGATTGCACACACCTCACCCTTCTTCTCTACTACCAAACAGCACTGCCTGCTTGCCACTCACTACTACTATATACAGCCGGCCGGGGACCCTACTAATATCCCCACTACCTCGATTGATCTCCCGCCACAGGTGAGCGCATCTCGTCTAACCTTCCTGCTCACCAAACTAAACCTCCACTTTTCACTTACTGTACACTTCTACGGATCTGTACTATTTATGCTTATTTACTTGACGTATTCTTTACTTTTTGAATTTTTTGTTTTTGTTTTAGACCGTTGTTTTTTCCTGCATTAATTTTTTCCAGATAAATTTATTTTAATACCTATACAGTTGTAAAAAAGAGATATTGAAATCGTGTAAAATTCTGGAAATTGTTTCTAAACCGGAAATACGTTTTGAGATCTCCTAAGTATGAAACAAATATTTTTTACCGATGATCTGTTGTTTTGTAATTGTAGATGTAATGTAATATTAACATAAAAAACAAATCACATCCAAGGCCCAAACTTTTGATTGCCATTTTAGACGTCACCAGAGGATCTGATGTTCAAAATTTAGTGTCTTAATTGTAGAAGCGGCACGATTAACCCTCACCAAACCTGTAATGGCAGTTTAATGTTAGCCTAAATAATGCCACAGATCCTCCAGAATTCATCTAAAAATATATATATATTTTTTTTTACATTCTCTTACTCATAGTAAGAGAGCAAGTATTACGATCGTTTTTTACTTTTCTAAATTCAATTTTTACCAGCTATAGATGTTTTGAATAAAATATTTTGTGCGAATGTGTATATATATGTGTGCGTGTGAATGTTAACAAAATTTCTCAAAAACGAAAAATCATAGGAAGCTAAATTTGGCATATCGATTTGCTTGCTCACACTTGGCCACCGCATTTCGACACGAAGGTTTCGGGCAAAATCCTATCACCGGAAGTGCGACTTCACTTTTGTCTTTATTGAAGTTGTCCGTGATTTTCTCGAAAATGGCTCCTACAATTTTGTTCAAAGTTCGTATACTATCTACACACATAAATACCAATCACTTTTATTCTTGGGGAAAAATTGATATTTTACAATAGCGTTATGCTTTTCTCTACCACTTCAAAACAATGTATGAAAAAACGGTAAACCAGAATCAAATTTGAAAAAAAAATGGTAAACCGGAAGTGCGACTTTGATTGTTCAAGAAGGGTGGGGTTACGGCTTCCTCTAAAGAGCTATTTCAGTTTATTAGACAATTCTGCCATCTAAATATTGTTAATTAGAATTAAATTGTTGTTGAAATTCCGAGTTTAAAAAAAATCGCATGACCAGAAGTGCGTTTACTTTACCACTTTATTAAATGATATTTTTTACTTTTTCCCGATTTTCTCAAAAATGGTTCCGACGATATTCTTTAAACTGCACTTACAAATATCTACAAACATTGCTCTGGGAAATTTCATTTAAGGGCACTTTTAGGGGAGGGGTGGTATGTTTTTCTCTAAAGTACTATCCTAGTTGATTATACAATTCTAGCATCAAAATAAAATTAATTAGAAATAAATAGATGGCCAAAATTCCGAGTTTCAAAAAAATTAGTAAACCGAAAGTGCGCTTTTACTGGAAAGTTTTTTCAGTTTCCGCGAATTTCATTAAATTTGAAACAGTAACCATAAAATTTTAATTATAATTTTGAGAAAGTTATTAAGAGAAAGTTGTGTGAGTGTTTTTCTCGAATTTAGGGATCTTAAAAATCCCTTAAAAATACGAATTTATTTTCCGTGGACAACTCAGTTTTGAAAATTGGGCCGGATAGCGGAAATTCCTTCCTTTAACAAGAGTGTACTACTTAGAGGAAGTGAAATATGTGAACTGGGTAATACTCACGTGGAACCAACATAGTGAAATATTTTCCTATTTAAATCTATACGATACACACTAGTTTTATATATATATATATATGTGTTTTATATATATATATATATATATGTGTGTGTGTGTGTGTGTGTGTGTAGAGTGAAAAATCAAATTATTTATTATTTATTTACTTAAACAATATCATATACCTACTTGCATTTAAATAAAATTAAAAATTTACATTTTGAATTAGAATTTAATGTGAGCATTGTGGTAGTATTTGTTTAGTAATATCGAAAAAACTGGTTTAATTCCTCTGTTAATGCAATTCGAAGATCTGGTTCTAACTCTAATTTATTTTTGTATTTAGTTTTAATTGTGTGTTGAAAACGCTACTTCACACAGGTATGTAGAACCAAATTATAAGATTGCATTCGTCGCTATGGTTACTAAATCTCGATATTCGGTTTCGAATTCTATCCACCAATTTATGAAGAGATTTTTCTTTAAATTCGGATTGTAGCGTTGTTCTTTCTCTCATGTCGCAGAATGGCTGAATAGCCGAAGTCATGGCGTCAGTAAAAAAAAATTCTGTTACTATATGTTCAAATATCTATTGCTTTGGGTTCTCGAATACGGACACCGAATTACAAGGAATGTTGTTGAGTCTAAATGAATGTCCTGAAATAAAACTTTTCAAATAAATTAGAAAAATGTACATATAAAATCCACATTTATGGAATAAATTACTCATATTTTGTATGTATGAGAAAAATTTGCTAAATTTCCACTATAAATACATAATTTCTGCTAAATTTCCCGCTACTCGAAATTTGAATTTTTTCTTGTATGAACGTAAGTGATCGTAAGCCTACTTCTTCGGAAGTATGATTGTAAGATTAGACAGTCTGAGGACGGGAGTGCGCTTACCCCACATTGGAGACGACTGCCTTAATACATAGGTTACAGTCAGGTGCCTCAACTTACGAATATATCTTTGAATGTTTACCTTTTAAATGGGAAAGAGTTATCTTCTTTTAAGTAAACATTTTTTTCAACAGTCAACAATCTGAAAAAAGTGAAATAAACTTCGAAAAGTGTTGATAAAATGTTTGAAATGAATACACCTTTCAAACTTTATAATTCTCTTTTAAAAAAGTTTGCTTTTATCACCTCTTTTTTCAAGTCGTTATTGATTATTATTAACACAAAAAATAAATAACTTGTTTGGAATATGCGATTCTCATATCGCAATATTCAGTTTTAATATACCACTTTATCTTATTTTTTTTTATCTTACTCCTGGTAAGAGGAATTATTATGTTGTTGTCAAATTTTCAAAATTGTGGTCTCCTGAGGACGAAAATGTGATTTTTCGAAATTGGTCCATGTGTATGCAAGGTCTAGATAACTCAAAAATGTAAAATCACAGTAAGTTTAAACTTGATATTTAGTTTAAAGTGGTAGCGCAGAACACCCGACAAATAAGGTTTTGATCGAAATCGGAGAACCGGAAGTAACAGTTTTCTGCGATTTTCTTGAAAATAACTCCACAGATTTTCTTTAGATTTTGAATATTAACAAGACATACCAAACAGCTGGAATTTTTATTTGAAACATTTTTCCGGGAAAATTCATTTAAGCGGGCTTCTGTGGAAGAGTGTGGGGTTATGTTGTTTTGCTGTAAAGTGGTAATTTCCGTTTATTATATCATACTGTCATCTACATAATATTAATTAAAATAAAATGTGATGCCAAAATTCCGAGTTTGAAGAAAATCAGCTGACCGGAAGTGCAAGTTTACCGAACATTTTGTTTCTTCAGTTTCTTGCGACTTTCTTCATAACCTCACCAAAGAAGGAAACTCGGACGAGTTTTACGAGTAAATTCATTTAAGGCAGGTTTTAGGGGAAGAGTAAGGCTCATGCTTTTACATAAAAACTAGTTTTTATGACGTATCTTGGCAATAACATAACATCTAGTAAGAATTAGTCAATTATAACTGGACATCAGAGTAAGAGAAAGTCGAGTGAGGGTTTCACACCAGATTTTTTTTTTTAATCGTATATGGAGAGAGAATAAACTGTATACTATTCAAAGCCTCTTTAAACTAACCAAACTTCGGAGCCTTCTCAGTGTACTACGGGCCTCCGGGTAGTGATCTCTCGTTACAAACAACACTGTCTATTACCGAACAGTTAGCTGCAGTGGCTCTTAAGGAGAGAAATCTAAGGACAGCAGCTGCACTCGAATTCGGTTTTGTTGAAAAGGGCTTCAACGATTTTCTTTAAACTTGGTAAAAAGACTAAACATGCAAAGAACTACATTTTGTTCAGAGATATTTTCCCTGATAGCCTGCTTCTTTTTGTAATAACATACACTTGCACGGTGCATATACAGTTGATACACTATCAAATGCAGTTGAAAGCAGATACAGTTGAGTGTGTCAAAAATACAGTGTATTTGCACTCTGCAAGTTTATGTTTTTACACTGTTTGACAAAAAGCATCCTGATGATGGGCGAACGCCCGAAACTGGTCGTTGAACAGAAAAAGAAGCAGGCTATCACGGAAAATATCTCTGATGCTTTCCAGCTGTGAGAAACCAACACAATTTACATTTTTTATTTGAAACAGTTTTCCAGAAAAATTCATTAAGTGGGATTTTGGGGCGGGGGGCGGGAGAGGTATGTAGTTAGGGATTTCATAATCTACATAATATTAATAATAAATAAATATAGTGGGAGTTTTGGGGGAGCCGCAAAATCTTGCTTCCCTCAAATGTTGTCTTCGATTTAGATTCAACCTACTGGGATATACATGCAATATTGAAATCAGATTTATCAGAGACATTTTCCGTGGAAGTCTGCTTCATTTTGTGGTCATCGACCGGTTTCGCGCGTTCGCCCATCTTCAGGATGCGTTTTTCAAACAGTGTGACACACAGACTTGCACAGAGCAACGTTAGTTTACACAGTCCACAGCTGACCATACCCCTTGACCTAGTTTAAGAGTTTAGTTTTAAATACAGTTAAAACCAGTCAGTGTGTAAACTGAATTTGCTCTGTGCAAGTCTGTGTTGTCACACTGTTTGAAAAACGCATCCTGAAGATGGGCGAACGCCCGAACCGTCGATGACCACAAAATGAAGCAGGCTACCACGGAAAATGTCTCTGATGCTTTTCTAGCTCTGCGGAACCAACCACCACAACAATTGAAATCAGATTTAGTAAAATCGCAATTATGGAGGCAATGTAACTATGTAAATTGCCGTAATGAGAAAGTCGTGTATTTTTCTCCCAGATATATTTTTATATCCATACATAATGCTTTTAAGTAATAAAAATATCTCAAATCATGTATTTGCGGCGGAATTTCGCATTCCTGCCGCAAAATTTGACACAATATTATACTGAACTATTTTATTAACACAGTACCCTCACAAATAGTAAGAGAATGTAAAAACTGTACGTCACGTCACACCTGCATTTCTGAAAGAAATCATAAAAATATATTATCATGAATGTTATTTATTGATGTTAATGAGAGAATGAATTCTTATTGTTGTTTGTTAATCTTTATCAATGAATCCTTGTAAAAAAAAGAAGAAAATAACAACATTCATGATTATCATGGTTTATTATAATAATAATAATAATAATAATAAAAAAATAAAAAAGTTTGATAAAGTTATGAATGCCTTTATTGTTGTGTTTGACTCATATGTAGGAGGTATTACATCATATTATTTAAGTAAAATAACAGTGCGCGCCATTTCTTATCATTTTACACAATGAAACGATAATACTGACTGGAAATGTAATTGTCTACCACAAACATGTATGCACCTTTCATAAAATATTTTAACAATTTTATAAACATTAAATTTATATTGGAAAAAAATATTTTGAGTATATCTGAATATGGAAAAAAAGTAAAAATTGTTAGGAAGGTGGAACAAAATATTATAAAAACGAAAAACAAAACCGGGTGTAAAACACTCACACGACTTTCTCTTACAGAGGAACTATCGTGTAATCGTGGCATGTTTTCGATATGAAGTTTTCATCGGAAATACGACACGTTCTGAGGTCCCCTGAGTCCAAAAAAGTGATTTTTCAAAATGGTCGTAGAAAGTTCAAACTTGATATTCCGTTTAGGTATCACCATGGGATCCGACAGTAAGTTTTCTGTCAAAATTCCTCCACCACAAAGAAGTACCTAAGGGCGCTTTTGGAGACGGATGGGTTTTGGTTTTCATGTAAAGTGCCATTAAGTTTTTAAAATAATTCTATTATCTAAAAAATATTAATTAGAATTAAATAAATTGTCCAAATTCCAAGTTTGAAGAAAATCGGATGACGACAGGACGTGTGTTTTTACTGATGAAAAGTATTTTTCAGTTTTTCTAGTACTTTTTCTAAAACGACTATAACGATTTTCTTTGAACTAATCAAAGTACACATATACAGAGCTACAACTTTTATTTAAAATATTATTCCGGGTAAAGTCATTTAAGGGGGCTTTCGGGCTGGAGAAGGGTTATGTTGTCCTTCTAAACGGCTGTTTTAGTTGATTATACAATTGTACCATCTAAACAAAATTAATTAGAAAGAAATAGACTGCAAGTTTCAGGTTTTTCACTTTTCACGATTTTCTCCATGCCGGTTTCCGGATAGTGTTCTTTCGTTTTTGACAGTACTGTTCATCACCGGACAGTGAGCTGTAGAGGCTCCTAGGAAGAAATAATCTAAGGGTAGCACAGCTGGACTCGAACCCGGGTCCTCCGCAAGAGAGTCCAGTGCGCTAACCACTTCTCCCAGTTTCTCCATAAAACACCGGCAAATTTCATTAAATTTTTTATATCAACTATAATATTTGGTCGGCTACAGTTTTGTAAACTGCAATAATAGGAAGTTGTGTGAGTATTTCACACTAGATCTTTTCCCTTCAGGCTCTAACGGTTTTTCTTTAACATCGCATGCTATCTGTCCACATAATACCTATCACTTTTATTTGAAACATTTTCCTGTCAACATTGATTTTGTGGGGGGGGGGGATATATAAAACGACAAATTTTCTTTAAATATCAAATTTTGCTCATATGCATCGTAACATAAATGTAGAAGTGATAGGGGGACAAGTGTGACACCTACCAACAGAGGCAGATGCAGAGAATGATTACATTGTAGACCGCCTCAATCAATAATATTGAACGAACACATTTGAATTTTAACGTCTCAGATTCCTCAGAATCAACTAAATACAATTTTTCAGAACAAAATGTTAGCAATAAAAGTGATAGGTCTATATCTGAGCAGTTAGTATTCCAACTTTAAAGGAAATCGTTATAATCGTTTTCTAGGAAATTCCAAAAAAGAAACAAAAAACTCAAAACTTATTCTGTATAGTCACATCCATAAGGTTAACAGATTTTCTTCAAATTCGGAATTCTGGCAATGTTTCTAATGGATGTTAATATTTTAGAGGTAGCAGAACCGTACATTGTACTGAAATGGTACTTTCGGGGAACGCTTAACGCTATTGTTACCCCAGAAACCTGCAAAAATATCAAGTTTTCCCTAGAAAATAAAAATGATAGGTATTTATACAATACCTATGTGCAGATAGTAAGTGGAAGTCGATAGTTTCACAACAGATTTACGTTTATTAAATGTTAATAAGTATGGATCTGGTGTTTATAAGAGAACACGTATTTCGAGCATTTTTTTTTGCAATTTTTTGTTACGGATTTCATATTAATGAAAATGTTTTTTTCTAATATTGCTTTTCTTTGTTTTGTTTTACAGGTGAGAGCACATTTTTCTGATGTGAGAAAGACTTGATTTGGTAAGAATTTAAGATTTTAACATATATTAAAGTGTTCCTTTAGTGCTGAAAAGGTAGTATTGTTGTGGTTCGGTCTGGAGAGCTGGAAATTATCAGAGATATTTCCGGTGATACCCTGCTCCTCATTTTGTGGTCATCGAACCGCTTTCAAGCGTTCACCCATTATCAGGATTTCTTGATAAAACAGTGTGATAACACAGACTTGCACTGAGAGCAAAATCAGTTTATACACTTGAAAACATGAAACCGATTGATGACCACAAAATGAAGCGAGCTACTACGGAAAATAACTCTGAGAAACTGTTGTGATTGTGCAATTTTTTTTAAATTGAATATTTACCGGATATTTTTCTAGTTTTCACCGGAAATACACATTTTGAGTTCCCAGAGTACGAAAAAGTGAAAAAGTGAGAGTTTTGTGAGTGTCAGCGTTACTCAAAAATTAGCAAAAAGTTCAAACTTGATATTTCATTTAGGTAACACCACCGCAATTCCACGGTAAGGTTTTGATCGAATTTCATCAACCGGAAGTAAGACTTTATTGACAGTTTTTTTTTTTGCGATTTTCTTTAAAAAAATCTTCTTTAAACGATTATCTAAACTATCACATTTATTTAAAACTTGTTTCCCAGGATAATTGATTCCCTTGCGGAGGGGGAGAGTAAGTAGCGGTAAACGTTTCTCTGTAGTACCATCTGAGTGCCGTGTACGATTCTTAGCATTGTCATTTGTCAATTTTATGCTTTTATTAGTGAAAATTATGTGGACTTTCAGACCAGATTTTGTTTTCCCCGAGCTTTGAAAAGAATTGCTGAATAATTGTGCTTTTGGTTTTCTATTCTTGATATCCATTATCTTCTAAATTTTTTAAATTTGATCCAATAATATAGAGCAAATAATTGTTAGGTAGACAGTGTTATTTCAAGTTAAAATTGCAAATTATCCTTTTAGGGTGGGGGGATGGGGACAAATACGAATTTCAATTAAATTTAGTTCATTAATATGTAAGGTTTCAACTAATCACGCTATTAGCTCGTCACTGGTTGGTAGTATTTGAATCGACCATTCCCAATCAGAGAGTTGCTTTCTAAACTATAGCCAGCCAGCAATCTAAATGAAGTTCCCCACTATTACCTCTTCTTGTGTTCCGAGTATAATACAACACTACAACATTGACTGGTGAAAATCGTTTCCAAGTTTCTCATTCTCTCTCTATCCGCTCTCTCACTATCCATTTATCATTTAAAGCCATCAATTCTCGTTGTTGTAATAAATTCCTTTCCGACCTTTTGAAGAGGATTATCCTTTCAAAATTTTTAATAGAATGAATGAATATTATAGTGAACTTGGGAGGGGAAATTTTGAGAAGCTTATTTTGTTAATGTTATTTATTTTAAATTTAACTTTTTGATATTTCATTGTTTTAAATATCTCTTAATATTTCTGTAAGTGGAGCTAGTATATGACCCGCATTCAGGGACTGACCACTTATTTTGAATCCACCTGAATCTTATTTAAGAAATGGTCTTGGAGGAAGCAAAATTCCATGTCGAAATACGTTGGAAGATCAGTTTTAATTATATCACCGAAGTTCATTGTAGATTGAAGAAGTCTTACCCACTACTTCAGGGATTTGACATTCTCGAACCATAAACAACAGTCAAACAATATAAACATTGATTATGACTCTTTTTAATTACCCTACACAATCAAGTTTCAAACTGGTGCTACTCCAAAGGTTTTTCTGCCACCCATCATTCCACCAAAAAAAGAAAAACAAAGAAAACCTAAACTAACTAATAAGTCCAGTCGGTCATTTTGAAAAAGAAAAATGCTTATAAAATAAAACTGATCATTTGGTGCATTGCGTCCAGAAAAATTCTTGTAGCAGTTCTGTGTAGCAGTATAGTAAGGTTTCAACTAATCACGCTATACGATCTTCCATTGGTTGCTAGTATTTAAATGGACCATTTCCAATCAGAGAATATCGTTGGAAGAATTCGCCGAACTATTAATTTTTCTAGAACAAATGTTTCAAATGAAAGTAATAGGTGCTTTTGTATATAGAGTGACTGTGGGAACTTGAATGAAAGATTTGGGATAGTTTTCAAGAAAAATGTTTCTATAATGGATGTGTTGGATGGAGAGAATTGGTTTTGTTTGATGAGTTAAGAAGAAGACTTGGTTAACACTGGTTAACTGATATATTAATAAATAGACACAGACTGTCTGGACTTTACAATGGATGAATGTTTAAGGTAGAGTGGTATGAGAATGACACATAGCCATTGGATGTACTGAACTGATTTCAACTGCCTTCAATTGTTTTTAACTGTCCGTCGCTATATTTATACAGCTTCTCTCACTCTCTCACTCCAGTCCGAGAGAGTGGTTGAGCTTCTCTTGCTCTCTTTGGTTGCTGAGCTTCTCTTGCTGTTACATTTCCGTTTAGGAATTGACCTTGGTTGATATTAGCGGTGATGGTGTGTACCTGAAACGTAATATCAAAATTCAGCTTCCTGTTAGTTTCCATTTTGGAGAGATTTTCTCCACACATACACAATCGCACATACACAGATCATTTGCTAATTTAGGTGAAATCTCAATTTCAAATATTCGACACGGTCGCAATATTTCCTTTAATCACAATAAGAAAAATGATAGAATTTTCTTCCTCAGGAGATTCTGCACATACAAACAATAATTTTTCTGGAAAACAATAAATTTTTAGATTTTCGAAATTCATATTTTGAAATACATGTTTCACCGGAAATACATGTTTTGGGATCCTCTGAATACGAAAACAAGATTTTTTGGGAATGTGTGTGTGTATGTTTTAGTGTGTGTTAACCGAATATCTCAAAAACGAAAAATCACAGTAGCTCAAAGTTCGTATTCCATTTAGATACTACCACCGACCGCCGCATCAGACACAACGATTTCGGGCAAAATCCATCAATCGGAGGTGTGACTTTATTATTTTTTTTTTTTTCCAATTTTTCGTGATTTTTCTCGAAAACGGCTCCAACTATTTTCTTTAAATTTCGTATGCTACTTACACACGTAAAATAGTTACCACATTTTTTCGATTTCCTGGGAAAGTTGTATTTGTGGATTCTGGGGTTACGTACTTAATAATTAATACATAATATTAATACATATTGGAAGCATTGAAAGAATTCAAAATTTGTGAAGAAACTCTATTAACGGAAGTGTGATTTTACAGAATATGGTTTTAAGTTTTTTTGCGATATTTTCTCGAAAACGGTTATAACGATTTTCTTTAATCTTGGAATGCTTGCTGTATAGATAGAAATGTATCACTTTCATTTAAAACAGATTGTGAAGGGGAGGGGGTCTGTCCAGTCAGTTTAAATTTAAATTTCCACAAGCTTTGTTGGTTTTGTTATAGAGCGCTTCACATAAAGCGTATACAAGTAAAATCTCCACCACCATTTTTATAGTCAGTCCAACTAAGCATTGTAAACGTTGCAATTTTAAAGAAAATATCTTGATTAAATTTTATTAATTAGAGTAAGAGAAAGTCGTGTGAGTGTTTCACACCAGATATTTTTTACAGCTGTTTTAAAATTGTTTCCGTATATAATATAATGGCGAAAAAGTTACTATTAAAAAACTATGATCTTTTATAGAAATGATTATTACTGTTAATGATTGTATTTCAATTTACTTAAAACCTGCCAGGTTAATGTCGCCCAGAGGAAGTTAACTGGTTAGTAGTTGTGAGACTAATGTACATGCATGGTTGTCATTATTATTGGATTCACTCTAGAGAATGATGGTCAATAATTAATATTCACTCACTGAATGATGTAAATATTGATTGACAGTAATGAATGCATTATCTGCTTAATTTCCATTAGTTCAAATCTTTTCTATTAATAAATAATAATTTTTTTTTTCAAGAATGGATTTACAATATTTGGATGCGACAATTTAAGTATTGTAATGTTGGCAATTTGCGTTTATTCATTACTTATTTGCAAACTGCACTGTCGCACATTAGTGTTATCTCTTTACTATTATTATTTCAATATTAATGGTTTAACATTTCAAATATTTTTCTTGACGACGAATATTCTTCTTCAGAGATCTTCGGTTTCAGCGTACCCTGAAAGTGTTCCTGTCTAACAATACTGACACCTTTAAAACGCAGACATACACACAGACAGACAGACACGTTCTGCTTTTACACATATACCTGATCTTACTGTAGACGACAATATTCTGTGCTACGATCAAATATACCTATATGAAACAAGAAAAATCGCAGAAAGTTGAAACTTGATATTTCGTTGAAGGACCTGCATCTCACACCAAGATTTCGGTCAAAATAAGTCGCAATTTTCTCCAAGATGTCTCTAACAATTATTTTAAACTTCTTATAGTATCTATACATATAAATGGTTATCACTTTTAACTTCAAACAATTTTCCAGGACACTTGACTATTTGGATAGTTTTCGGTGGGAACAGAAACGTTTAAACTTTCCTCTGAAAATGTAGAAGTATTTCTGGAATTCCAAATTTGTAGAAAATTAAATCGGTCAACCGAAACTTTGCTGGAAAGAATTTTTTTTTCACTTTTTTGCGAAATCGGCTCCAACGATTTTCTTTAATTTTCGTATATTAACGACACATACAAAGAGCCATAACTTTTATTTGAAACTTTTCTCCGGGAAAATTCATTTAAGGAAGATTGTAGGGGTTATACCCTCCTTTAAATTGTCATATCAAATTTCAGTTTACTATACGATTCTAGGCATCTATATAATATTAATGAGAATTTAATTATTTAATAAAAACGTATGGCGCAACAAAGCCCTAGAAGGGCCAAGGCTTGCCGGACGGCTATTTGTATTGGGGGACGTCTGTTAAGCACGCCGCAGATCCCTCGCCGTTTAGTTGTGGCATTCGCTACCTAGGTGCGCTACCAATTGTTGCTTCCCATTTTTTCTCACGATGCTGGGTCAACACCAACTTTGCCCTCGTGGGAGTGGAACCAAAGGCGAGCACGCTAACCACTAGACCAACGCATGAGTATAATGAGAAATAAGTGTATGTTGCCTAAATTTCGAGCATGAAAAAAATAGGTTGAACGGAATTGCGACATTACTCAACTGTATTTTTTTCCCAGTTTTCTACGATTTTCTCCGTAGGATCACCGACGGGTTTCATTAAAGTTGGTGTATACTAACTATATATATACACAGACCTATCATTTTTGTTTGAATCATATTCCGAGAAAATTCTTTAAAGTGTTCGGTGAGGATGTTATGCTTTTCTCAAAATTTTCCAGATGTAATTTTCCATTCACATATAATTTGAATACAGCTAAACATCTAGTAAGAAGAAGATGTTTGAACTTCTGTTCAGTTCAGTTTCATTGTCCTTATAATTTAAAATAATCTTTCTTTTTTTTACTTTCTCTTACTCCTAGTAAGAGGAAGTATTGTAATCGTGTCGATTTTTCGATATTGAGTTTTCACCGGAAATCCGTTTTTGAGGTCCCCTGAGTCCAAAAAAGTGGGTTTTTAGCCAAATGGTCTGTGTGTGTGTGTTGTGTGTGTGGTGTGTGTGTGTGTGGTATTAGTATGTATGTATGTATGTATGTATGTATGTGAACAGCATAGTTCAAAAACGAAAAATCGTATAAAGTTCAAACTTGATATTACGTTTAGGTATCACCATGGGATCTGACGGTGCTTTATCTGTCAATATTCCTTAACCGGAAGTACTACTTTACTAGTTTTTTTTTTACGTTTTTGCGATTTTCTCAAAAATGGCTCCGACGATTTTCTGTAAACTTGGTTTATCAACTACACATACAATGAGGTACAACTTTTATTTGAAAGATTTCTCCAGGAAAATTCATTTAAGGGCACTTCCGGGGGAGGGGTGGGGTTAGGTTTTCATCTTAACTGCTATTTCAGTTTATTAGACAATTCTGTCATCTAAATAATGTTAATTAGAATTAAATATGTTGTTGAAATTCCGAGTTTAAAAAATCGGATAACCGGAAGTGTTTGTTTTAACACTTTACTAACTGATTTTTCATTTTTTCGCATTTTCTCAAAAATGGCTCTGACGATTTTCTTTAAACTTCTTATATAAACTAAACATACCAAGATCTATAACTTTTATTTAAGACATTTCTCTGGAAAAATTCATTTAAGGGCACTTTTAAGGGAGGGGTCGGGTTACAGCTTCCCCTAAAGTGGTATCATAGTTGATTATACAATTGTATCAGCCAAACAAAATTAATAGATGGCCAAAATTCCAAGTTTTAAGAAAATTCGTATGCCGGAAGTGTGCTTTTACTGAACAGCTTTTTCAGTTTTCGACGAATTTCGTTATATTTGGTCACAAACTATAACATTTGTCAATTGTAATTTTGAGAACAGGAGTAAGAGAAAGTTGTGTGAGTGTTTCACACCAGATTTCTTATATATAATTTTGTAACTATGGCGTTCTTAATAAAGAATTTATATAACTGCTGAATGAAGAAAACTTTTCAAAGAAATTATATTTTAAGGACCCACGATTATTATTATATGATACTGAATAGAAAGAGAGTTCATTTAAGACTCTGGTTGCTGCTTGATGACTATAAACTCCTTCAGGCTATTGGATACACGAGTTTCTTTCGTGTCTCCTTTATTTTCTTTTCACAGCCTTCCTTATTTAACTCTCATTTATGGTTTGTTCAGAGTTCTTTTTCACTATACTGTTTATAATTATTTTATTCAATTCAAATATTGTTCATACTTTTCACTTGCCGCCAATTTGCTTCTTCTACATTATAACGTTCAAAAGTGGAGGGCCCTTATATGATACCTTTCAAGTCTAAGCTTTTTCGTTCTTTTGAAACCTTTCATCATCAATTAATCACCAGTATGAACTGAGTTGAAAACGTTTAGGAAGATATCCCATTGTAGATTAATTATTATTTCCTCTTAATAGTTAAACAGGAAGTAATAACTTTAATTTCCACCGGAAATACTTTGTTTGCAAGTCCTCTTGAGCATGGAAAATTTGGTGTGAAACACTCACAAGCTCTCTCTCTCTCTCCTAATAGTACAATTATTTCTATTTGTCCCCTTACATAAATATAGAGGTGGTAGTGGGATAAACATCATATAATCCACACAGGCGATAGAGTGCACCAAAAATAATGAACCAACTGCATAACGGCATTGAAATTTAACCTCACAAAACTATCTAAAATCAATTCTTATTTTGGGAAAATGTTTCAAATAAAAGTGATACGATTAAATTTGTACAGTTAGTATGCCAAGTGTAAAGAAGGAAATCGTTACAGACGTTCTCAAGAAAAGTTCAAAAAAAATTCTGTAAAGTCGCACTTCCGGTTAACCGATTTTCTTCAAATTTGCAATTTTAGCATTCTTTCTTATAGGTATTAATATTGTCTAACTGGCAGAACCATATATTGTACTTGAGTGGTACTTTGTAGGAAGCTCAACGTTATTGTTCCCACAGAACTTATCAACAAATACAATTTCCCTGGGACATGTTTCAAATCAAAGTGATTGGGATAGAAAGTTTAAAGAGATTCGTTGGAGCCGTTTTGGAGAAAATCATGGAAAATAAAAAAATAAAAATTGAGTAAATTCACAGCCGAGTAATGGATTTTTCTCAAAATCCACGTGTAGATATGATAGATATGATAGTGAGTGGTACTTAGACGGAATATCAATTTTGAACAGCCTACGATTTTTCGTTTTTGATATATTTTGTTAACAAACAAACCCACCATTCGCTAAAAACTATTTTTTTTGTACTCAGAGTTTCGAAAGACGTAAAGTTCATTAGTATTTAACGTTTAATTTCATTTTTCATTAAGAGTAAGTGGATAGCATTCATATCAGTAAATTCATTCGTAAATGCATTTTTAGATATCTGTGAATAAAATGCTTCAAAAACAAAAAAAGGTTACGTGATTTCAAAATTTGATATTTTTGTCTAAACAGGTGGATAAAAAGGTTTCATTCAAAATCCATTAACCGAAAGAGCGATTTTACTAAATGGATTATTTGTTTTTTTGCGATTTTTACAATAAATGTTGTCTGCTCTAATTATTTTCATTAAATTTTGCATCAAATATAGACATAGACTTTTGTTAGAAATTAGACCACAGAAAAATGGGTTTTTAGAAATGTCCATCCTGGAAGCCTGAGCATTACGATAAAGTGCCACGTCAGTAAAGTATAGATTATAACACTTATATAAGGAACGTTAAAATTACCTTACTGCATAGATTACTCAGTTTGGCAAAAGGAAATTTTGTCTAAAAAACTACTCCAGCGATTTACTTTAAATTTGGAATGATAACTGGATATATGTAAACTTTATGAAAAGATTTGAAACATTTTTTGGGGGATAATTGATTTTAGGGAGTTTTGGGGAGTTTGTGACCGTTAAGCTTACTGTCGTAAATAATTTTCCTTTTACTTAAATCAATGAATGAAGTTCTTTTAAACAAAACAAAAAAATAAAGTCGTAAAGAAAGAAATAAGGAATAATAAAACTGGGCTAGCTGCCCTGTCTTCAGCCATTATTTCCATCTTGTGTCAGTTTATCATCTACTTATTTATTTATTTATTTCCTTCCCCCTTCCACCCTCTAATAAATCATCATTTGGCATACTACCATATTGGCAATATTCCTAATGTTCAAGTATACCATGTTTACATTTCACATAGTTATTTTGCTCAGTAAATTCTTAATAATTGTTACAATTTAAACATCTGTAAGCAGACTTTTATGCTCGATTGAATGTTGCCTTCTGCATGAGGTAAAAAGGGGTGGTATTTAAATTTCTATAAAAGAAATTATTACGATCATGTTCACTTGATTCATGTTCTTAATGGATTATTTCCCGGAAATCCTATTTTTGAAATCCTCAGAATAAGAAAAAAAAACATTGTTTGAAATTTGATATTTTTTTTACCACCGAGGGATTGTAAAAAGTAACGGCCAGACAATTGGAAACAGGAGTTCCCCAGGTGGTTTTTATTAGTGCTTTCGGTTTTCTTTAAGCTTCAACACACACATTTAAAGACTCATTTCTGGATATTTGTTTTGGTCCGCAATGCTGAATAACATTTATGATTTTATCCATCGCAGCATGCTTCATTGTTTTCATTCTGACCAGTTACGGATTTTCAACCAAGGCTATCACAATTTCATGCAGAGAGTTGACTTCAACTTTATGTTGAACTGTCACGCACCACACTGGTTGATTGTATGCGGGAAGTTATATATGGTTATATCATATATATATTAAGGATATAACCATAATAGCTCACACATACAATCAACCAGTGTGGTGCGTGACAGAAACATGAAATTAAAATCAACTCGCTACACGAACTTGGTAGCTTTACTCTGACAATGAATGAGAATCCGAAACCGCCAGGATCAACGAAATGATGCTTGCTGGGATGGATAAAATCATAGATCTTGTCAATTTGATTTTATTTTTACTTACTCTTTTACTTACTTCCTAGAGAAGTATTGTAATTGTGTCAAATTTTCGATAACGGGTTTTCACCGGACATACTCGGTTTGAGGTCCCCCTTTGAGTCCAAAAAAAGAAGTGGTTTTTAGAAAATGTCCACCCTCTCTCTCTCTATCTCTCTCGTTATGTGAACACCATAGCAAAACAAACAAAAAATCGCAAAATGATCAAACTTGACATTCCACTCTCATGGCGGATCACTATGGGATCCACTTATTAAAATTCCTCAAGTATCACTTTACTCAATGTTACCCACTTTTTTTGCGTTTTTCTAGAAAATGGCTCCAACGGTTTTCTTTAAATTTGGTATATCAGTCACAAATACTAAGAGCTCTAACATTCATTTGTAATATTTCTGAAGGAAAATTCATTTAAAGCGGGCTTTGGGGATGGTGGGGTGGTGTTATGTTTTCTTATAAAGTGTTATTGATACAGTTCTATCACCAAAATAATATTAATTACAATTAAATGTGTTGTCAAAAGTACGAGTCTGAAGAATGTCTGTTGACCGGAAGTGCGTTTTTATTAAACAGGTTTTTTATCTCAGTTTTCTGCGATTTTCTCCATAAAAACACCAACTGATTTCATTAAATTTGTAGTACTAACTATGAATACAGAGACCTATCTCTTTGTTTGTAATTTTTTTTCATTTAAGAAAGTTTTTTTCGTTCTAGAATGTTCCATTTAAAGTTTAGTGGGTGTGGAGAAGGTTATACTTTACCCCTCAAAAAGTCATTTTCTTAAATTTAGATTGTCGCATTGATATAAAATTGAAAACAAATAAACATTTAATAAAAATTATGAGTTCGAAGGAAATTTGTCGATTATAACTCTCAAATATTGTCCAACATTGATCATTCAGTTAACCTCACAGTTTGATTATTTTTAGACATTTAATCATCTATCTAAACTGATATTAAACTAATTAGAGTGCTTCGATATGTTGAGTTGATGAATACAGCTAAAAATCGAAATATAGATGTCATAATCTCTAAAACAAAACCGCAAGAAAAATAAATTCTAAGAATTAAAAACCGCATAATTTCTTAGTTCATTTCATTTGATTTTTATTATTATAAACATTCAATGTATTTTGTAATTGCCCTTGATTTAATTAAATTAATATTGAATTACATGTGAAGTAAAAATATACTAAAATCGTTTTTTTTTCACCGAGGAAAACTTATATATCTTGGCATTTCCCAAAGTGGTTACCCAATCAACTAGAATTATCATGCCACATCGCATTTACATATATATAATATGTAATTCGCAGAATTCAAATTAAACTGTTTACTAAGATAAATATTCATTTCATTTCTATATTATAATTAGTTTTTTTGTTTTTGTTACAATTCACAAATTAAAGTTTAATAAACAAAAAAGAAATCTGGTTTTACCCACGATGTTATTACATAGAATCCATTTGACGAATTTTCTTCAATTTTCTCTTATAGCTGGTCGGAGGAAGTACTGCTTTTCGGGTCAGATTTTCACCGGAAATACTTGTTTTGTGGTCAATTGAGCCCACAAAAGTTTTTTTTATCCTTTAAATAGGTCTCTCCTGTGTGTGAACGTATGAATGTAGATGTCAAAAAGGGAAAATCGCCAAGTTCAAACTTGATATATCGTTTTAATTCTTACAACAAGATTTTATACAATATCCTTCAACCCCGAAAGTATCACTTTACTCAGATTTTTTTTTTTTTTTTAAGTTTTCTGCACTTTCTCGTAAAATGGCTTAAAAGATTTCCTTAAACTTGGTTCACCAATTACACATATATGGACATACCACTTTTCTTTGACACATTCCCCTCCCCCAAATATTGGTTGAAAAATAAATAAAAATTACGGAATTTCATTAAAAAAAAAAATGTCTTCCTAGGAGCCTCTGCAGCTCATTGTCTGGTGATGGGCAGTGTTGCTTGTAATAAGAGAGCCTGTCCGTAGGCTGGCAGTGCACTGAGAAGGCTTTGGGTTCCAATAGATGTTGTCGCGCCTTAAAATAATAATATCTTAAGATGATATATCCCCTGTACTTTACGATGAAAGAGTTTTAGGGAGCAGGACAAAAAGAGCTCCTTAATATTGTATTAATAGAATTCGCAAAGTCACTCATACAGAAGTTTTTTCTAACAGAAAAAGAAAGACAGACAGACTAATTTATATACGAGAGGGGAAGTGGGTATTCAAGTTCCCCAATATCCAATATGTGCGGTTTTTCTTACAATCCTTTTACCATCTGTTCCAGATGTGGTTTTTACAACTTGGCAACCATTAAATTATAGAGGTAGAATGGTTCTTCCAATGTTTTATTCGAAGAGAAGTGTAGGAGCTGTTGTATCTTTTTACTTTCTCTTACTACAGACAGGAAGTGCGATCGTGTCCAATTTTCATAATTGAGTTTTTACCAGAAATACTTGTTTTGAGGCTTCCTGAATATGCAAATTATGTTTTTGCGGAAGGTTTTGTACAGGTGTATGTGCCAACAAAATCTCTCAAAAACGAAAAATCGCTCAAAACGATCATCTTATGGAAGCTCAAACTTGGTATTTTATTTAAGTACTCAAACTGCTGCAATGGTTTTCTTTAAAGTTCCCATGCTAATAAAGAACTTATTATTGAAATATTTTCCGATGAAAGTTGATTTTTTGGGGGGTTACTAAGGGAAACCGTAGCATTCAGCTTTTCTCTAAAGAACCGGTTCAGAATAATGTACGGTTCTAACACGTAATATAATATTAATATACATTACAAGCTGTTGTGGTTGGTTCCGCAGACCTGGAAAGCCTCGGAGATATTTTCCGTGACAGCCTGCTTCTTTTTGTGGTCATCGATCAGTTTTGGGCGTTCGCGCATCAACAGGATGTTATTATATGTTGCCTGATCTCCAAAAATGGGTTAGAAACTAATTCTCCAATTAGATTTAAGCTGGTTAAAAATAATAGTGATTATTTCCATTTAGGGAAGGGAATGGCTAAGTGGTTAGCATACTGGACTCCCACGCGGAGGACCCAGGTTCGAGTCCAGCTGTGCTGCCCTTAGATTTTTTTTTTCCTAGGAGCACGTACAGCTTACTGTCCGGTGATGGACAGTGTTGTCTGTAATGAGAGAACACTGTCCAGAGGCCGGCAGTGCACAGAGAAAACTCCGGGAGCCAATGACTATAGATGTTGACGCGCCTTAAATTATTAAAAAAAAAAAAAAGAAGATTATTTTCAGCTGTGCTACCCTCAGATTGTTTCTTCCTAGGCGCCTCTCAGCTCACTTCCTGATGGACAGTGTTGTCACCCTAGGCCGGCAGTGCACTGAGAAGGCTTCGGGAGTCAATGACTATAGATGTTGTCGCGCCTTAAAAAAAAAATGTTGATAATTAGATCATATCTATTTATGCATACTTACAAAGTCCAGTCCAAAGAAAAGTGTAAAAAAAAGAACAAAAAGTACACGACTTTCCCTCCCACTCCTCACAATATTTTCATATAAAAGGACACATTTTCTTTAAACTGTAATTGTACTCATTTCTCCCAACATAAATCTGTTAACGTAAACCTGTATAGGTGGGGAGGAACAGGTACCTGAATATCAAGTCGGAGCTTTTGCGTATTTTAGTATTTGTGATATTTTCTCTCTCACACAAATTCATTGAACATTCGCTAAAAATCGTCTTCTTGTTTTTACGTACTCAGGAGACCTGAGAATATGTATATTTCTGGTGAAAACTGAATTTCAAAAATTTAATACGATCGCAGCTACTTGTCTACCCCCTCCCCTTCGTCTCACTCCTAATACCATATTGGCCAACTTGTTATGCAATTAGATCATGTACCCGTGAAAAGGATATCGAACTTCCTATAACAAACGTTTCAATTACTAAAGACTCCTTGAAAACTGATCCACGCTCATGTTAGAATGATCGCATTCAACTAAGTTCACTCCATACACCCGCCTGGATGTAGAAATAGAATGCTTAAATATTACATAATTTTTTTCTATTTGTTACATACACAACTTAAGAACTATACTTATATAACATAATGTAAAAATAAAGGGTAAATTAATGTGTTATCTCTGAGCTTGTTTTAAAAAAACTCAAATGTTTTATATTCAGCTCGATATTTGAAAGTGCAACCCAAAGTTCTTGATCAAGGCCTTTTAGGCACGACCGCTTATCATTTGTAATTAACACTTAGAGTTGAAAAACTTTGTTCACATAAATATGTCTTTGAAAATGGGAGTCTGAAATAGCGTAGTCTGAAATCCGAGGATAGTCTTTCCTAATCGAAATCCAGAAAGCATCCAATTGAACCTTAGCAAAGTGAAGTTCTAGCGTGTCCCGTCATTACTCACTTCAATAAATTTGCAAAGAAAGTGCATCTGCAGAATTTATATGACTGGTTGCCAAATCGTATTGTTCCGTATATTAACTGAATAAAAATAGTGGTCATTTCCAATTTTGGTATTATTTATTTATTATACACGACGGGCCACATGCAGCGCGTGGCTAGCCACCCTATGCTGTGGACGCGGCGGCACTCACAGCCGTTGCGGAGCAGTGTACTATAGAACTGTACGGAAGTAGAACACGGAAACCCTGTTTTCTCAAAAGAATACAACTCCTGCACTCTAAAATTCTCTCCGCCTGGTGGTCGATTGCGTCTCCAATCTTACAATCACAACGATCACAAGATTACTTTTGTTTACGACTTAGCGAAGTCCCTTTATAGCAGTCTGGGCTTCATTCGTCTAGAACTTCTCCACTTCTCCTCTTGCTCACACGCACTTTTCATAGAGGATTGTGATATTTGTGAGTAGCTTATTTAATATTTTAATTTCAATTAGCAAAACAAAAATATATATATAAATAATTATCCCAAGATAATTGATAATGAACGTAACAAAGTTTGAAACTGTTATAGCTGATGGAATAAAAGACAGACACTTTTATCATTTCGTAACAAAATGCTTTTAGTGCATACATTGTTGGCTTGCATAAACAAGTGACGCGTTACTAAAACCCATTTGCATATATAAACATGTTTCAGGTGTGCAAAATATTTTCAAATTGAACTTTCACGTCATCCAAACTCAATTTTAAAAAAAAAAAAATTCATTAAATTATTTTAATAATTCTTTTTTATATTTGATTTTTACTTACGAATAATTTATTCGGTAAGCGACATTCTCTTACGGCAGTTTGACAAATTTTTTTCAAACTTAAAGTTTACTAAATATTTGTTTCTCCTCAATTTCATCTGAAAGGGAAACTGAACTTAATAACACGACCTTTTATGGAAGCGAGACATCCCCCCCCATCCAGAACGTCTCTAAAAACAATTTGCTCAAAAAAAATATTGCAAGGGTGACACGTCTCTGCAAGTACAGTTAGTATCCCAAGATCAATGTAGCCCGTTGATGCCTTTATAGAGAAAATAGCAGGAAATTGAAAAAAACAAAAATTTCATTAAAGTGGTACTTCCGGTCAACCGATTTTTTAAAATCCAAATTTTGGCCACACAATTAATTATAATTAATATTTTTTAGACTACTATTATTATTTGTCTGTGGGGAGGGAAACCCTACGCTATCCAAAGCCTCACTGGGCCCATATAGCTACCCCAAGAAAAACAACAACAAGCCGGGTCTATAACAAAAATCCAGACCCGGATCTAATCCATCTAAGATTCACCGCAGTCCGAATAAATCGGACAATAACCTTAAGCGGAAATAGCCTAAGCTCTTCCACAGACATCCTATTCCGACCAAAGGTCCTGAACCTAATTTCCTCAAAACCCAAGCAATCAGTCATAAGATGGATGGGTGTTTCCTCCTCTGTCTCACAGACTCTACAAAATGGATCCGGCATGAGCCCCATTACGTAGAGATGTCTCCTTAAACCACAATGGCCAGAGTAAGAGATCCAACCAGATGCCTGAGAGCGCTCCGTGAAAAACTCAGCAACGTCTCACTAATGGCCTTGTCCGGACCCCCGATGAGCATTTTGGACTGCCGAAAACCAACTGAGCGCATCCATAAGGATGAATGCTGTGAAGCTGTCCATGTCTGGAAGCCTGACAGACATGTGCCAGAAGACACGCCAACAGCAGGCTCGGGACCAATGAA